>CALNHX010001254.1:0-239461 GCA_940337035.1 Agriotes lineatus | reverse complement strand
TTATTTAACGTTTTTAGCGCACTTGTGGACCCATTTAGTTCTCGATCATTTTGGGCAAAGTGGAGCCCTATTCATTCGTTTACACGAAGTTGTAAATATGCTTCAGCTTGCAGGTAAGCAGCGTCGATCAGACGGCTGACGTTGCGTTGAGGATTTACCTTTGCCGTTACGCCCCGCGCAGAGGTGAATGACGAAGCCAGCGAGCTGCAAATTTTGCTTTTCGATCTTTGTCGGGGGTTTCTATTCACGCCAGTTCGTGGCTCCTGATTCCCGAGCTATCACGTAGGTAACTCGAACAATTCAAGATACAGCTCGGTGTACTTTCTTGAGTGAGTATCATTCTAAGTTACGTGTTTAATTACTGCAAAGTTGGATATATACAAAGTTTCTCCAAAAATAGAATGGTTGTCCGTGGCAGGATCATCTGCCGTCGTTACCTCCGGTTCACGGTAAAGTGGATTTCACCACTACTATATGTTTTCTTCTGCCACCGTTAACCCCAAGGAGTATTGTCATCTTTTCCGACCGCCCTTTGCAACAGTCTTGAGTTGGGCATCATCTTCTTTACCTATTTACTCTCCCTGAGCCTTTTGACGACGCTCTTCAAGACACATTGTCAAAATTCCATCCTCTCTGCCAACTGCTAAGGTAAACGATTTTTTATTATATGTGCATTGGGCTTTTGATAACAAAAATGCATTGCATAAGTGATTCGGGCTTATTGAACCATGAACTATTAGCGTTGCAACTGTTGAATGTGGTTTTAGGTGCATCGTCGTCCCTTAGCTATAGAGAACCGTTAGCACCCATAATGCCACTGCTTATTAAATTATTAACCCTTGCGGCACTTGCTGAATAAATAATTAAAAATCATAAAATAGCTTAGCATTCAGAGGACGTCTCAAAGGGCTTATTTTTTTTTGTTATTGTGCATGTAGGTAACCTAGTTAGTATTGGAGATAATCAATAGATGTTATGTTTACTTTTTGTATATTCTACTATATATTTTACTCTGGTTCTGTCAAAACTGTACAGCAATTAGCAGACAGAGTACTAATATCATCAAAGGCGAATTCTAATGGCGGGTGCTGTCGCATACATCGGTCCAAAGCATATTTTGCTTCCTATTTCGGATTCTACGGGAGCAAATGTAAATGCAAGTACAGAATTTGTGGCGCTAAGACAAATATCTTCTGAGCTTTCATGTAATCCCAACTTGTCGGTAAAGAATCACTACCCCATATCTCGACTGACTCACTACCCCGAGTAAAACTTGTCTCAAGACTAAACATTAACGGGTTGGAGCAATGTAACCATTAAGAGTAACATCAGATTTAACACAACCTTGAGGGTCAATTATTCAAGCATGGTCAGGTAAGTTCTTAATGGCTACTAATATGACGGTTTTGTGTTTCAAGTTCCATTTGGTCCTGTAACAATTGATATAGATATAAATGATACTCTAAAAGAATCTACGATAAGAAAATCAAGGTAAGTTGATTTTGGTTGTTGAAAAGTATAGGGGAGATATGAATGTGTTTTATTCCTGAGGTTGACATGTGTTACAGACAGAGAGTTTCTGGCCCGAGGTCTGTAAGTCAACCGAAGGTAAAGAACATGAATATCTCCCGTGGTGCATACAATATTTTTTCTACTAGCATATTCGTAAAAATTGTATGAAATTTCAAAATGTCTTAATGACATTTAAAACTAGAATATGTAAGTAACATCAAGGATTGTCCCATTGTATGGTTCCTAAGACGTTATTTGTAGTTGCATGAGTTTGAGGGAGAAACAATTTGACAAGTCCCTTGGGAGTTATGAGTAGCTTTTTATATTTTGTTTCTATGACGTAAATGTATAATATCATGTTGCTAGTAAATAAAGAAATCGATATATTTAAAACGTGAAGCGTTTTCTTTCGACATCTATTTTGAGACTTCCACCCGGCCGACTTCGATAATTTTTTTTTAAATGACAGCCGTCACCGTGTAGATGTGCACAAAAGTCCTAAATTGCAAATAACTACATAACTTTTAGAGAAAAACCAGAATATTCTAGCGCGTAAGTGACGTAGCTTTGCGGCGCGTAGCAGTAAAACAAATAAGCTCTCGAAGTCGGCCCTCGATGTTCTGCTGATTTTTGCAATGCTCGACACTATACTGCTCGACTTTGTGTAAAATACGGCCTGCTAAATTCTTAGAGAAACGTTAAAGTGACAGCAAATTTAAAAAAAAAATACAATCTTTCCTTTCGAAAAGTAGCGTGTGTGAGTGAATCTTGACTGTACATCAGTTCATTATTAATCGAATGTACCTAAAAATCGCCCATTCTTTTACAAATTGAAAATGGAGAATATACCACGATTACAGATGAAGAGGACATAATTAAAATACTATCTCAACTAATTGCCAAAGAGGACATCATTACAGAAATATTTGGTAATAGTTTGTCAACTCTTGAGAACACCCTTGGTATCTCAAAATTTTCAAATTTAGCGCCAAAAAAAAACGAACATTGCGATGAAATTAACTACAAAATTATATCTCCCTTACCTAGTTATGAAAAAAAATATTTGAGTGTGATTACAATTATTGCAGATAATGACAAAATTTTACAATTTTCTACGGAATTTCTAGATTCGTAAAATTTCAGTGAAATACCTCCACATTGCTTAACACTAAAAATAGCAGCAATTGTTATTCGCTTGAGAAATTTAAATGTGTTTACTGGTATAGATTACGCGTATAAATTTAACACCTTCCGATAATACATTACCTTTTTGCTTTAGGAGAAGACAGTTTCCTGTACGCCTAGCATTTGCGATGACAATTAATAAATCGCAATGACAAACTCTGTATAAAGTAGGAATGTATTAGCCACAACCAGCATTTAGACATGGTCAATTATATGTAGCAATGTCACGTGTGCGTTGTTTTAAAACCGTTTTGGTGTAGAACCGAATATTTGAACATTTAAGCCCGCGCCAATGGGCGGAGTTAACTGCAAACAAGTTTCTGCAAAAAAAAAAATTCCGTGCACTTGGCTCATATTATTGGGGCGAGTTATTCTGAAGTTTTGTCCGCTCTCGCATGAACCTCATGTCGTTTATTTAAACGATTTTCTATCCGTTCTTACCCTACCAGCGGCCCTCAAAATTCTCAATTTTAGCCCTAAAAACGAATATTGCGATAAAATCAACAACAAAATTATATCTCTCTTGCCTGAATATGAAAAAAAAATATTGAGTGTGAATACCATTGTATCACATGAAGACATTTTATAATTTTCTAAATATCTAGATTAGTTAAATTTCAGTGGAATATATCCACATTGCTTAACGGAATTAATAGATCTTACCTTGAACATTTTAAATGTGTCTACTGATTTAATAGATGAGATAAGGTTAATGGTACGTAATTTATTTGAGAACTGCTTAGATTTGTTATTAAATGGACAAACCACAAGCCATGCAGAAGAGTATTATTACATGGTATTGATTAACACATTCTAATATTGCCTTCGGAAAAGAATATTTTCTGTGCGACTATCATTTGAGATGACAATTAATAAATCACAAAAACAAACTGTGGATAAAGTGGGAATATATCATATTTGCCACAACCAGTATTTAACCATGGTCAAGTATATGCAGCAATATCACGTGTGGTAGTTGTACAAACTTAAAAATCTAAATTTTACCTAATGGATTCTGCCACACGTTACAAAGAAGTTTTGTAACTTGCAAAATATTTTGCAACGGGTGCACTATACTCGGGCCGCCGAACAGATAGAGTGGAGCAGGCAACCCAAATAACATATTACAAAGGTCACTTGATAATATTTTAATTATAAATACTCAAAAGGATCGGAGATGCCGACCCTTGTAATTAGAACTAATTTCAATAATTGTCATTAAATAACTTTTTGAGGTTATGATGCAAATAGAAATGTCGACCAACTTAAAAGTCAAGCCTGACATTTGCGCACTTGTAATTGAAAATGCTTAAGCCTGTGGCCTGGCTCTTCCTAAATCTCATTATTGGCTGCGGCGTCGAAACCAAAACACGTTGCCCGTGATATGGTTAAGTTTGTAGTGTTTTTTCTTTGGAGTTTCTTTATTCAACCATTTACAAGGACTAAATTGTGCATCTCTACTGCTGTTTTCACAGTTACATATAAGTATAAAATATTGACTTGTAAAGTAGTCTCTTAAGGAACTTTTAATTATTCATAGAGCTTCCTGCATTATGGGTAACCGTAAGAAACTAATTCGTAGTCAAGAACGTGAAAGAATCTATAGCGACTATTGCAATTTTACTCAGTCGTTTTTGAAGAATGGGTGACTAAAGCAACCGATGTTGGCTTAAATACAGTTAAGCGAATTGTTAAAGGGGCCTAACAAAGTGGCGGAAGAAAATTTACTTCTCCAAGAAAATAAATTACTAAACTTACCCCAGGTCTTCTCTCGATCAATATAAAGAAGAAGTAATCCCAAGTGTGATCTATAATTTTGCCATAAAAAGGGACCTACAATGAAAACTGTATTCGAAGTCGAATAAAATGAAGGCGGGTGTTAATTTCACTGAGAAATTACATTCCTTTAGGCGATTGGTACATAAAATGAGTTTTCAATAGAAAAAATGTCAGGAATGAATTTGGTACGAAATCTTTTCTACCTCCGGCATGAAGAATAATTAATTCTTGGGCTTTACTGACGGGGGATTTAAAACAATTGTTGGTAACATCATCACAACATTTAGAACAGTATGGAAGCTATGCAAGTACGTTTCATCAGTGTACACAATATTTCAGCATTCGGCTTTATATTTTATCTTAAGAATTCAACACTATTTGCTGGAATTTCTCTCTTCTCTATTAGAACGTGTGCCTGTTGTCTTGACATTTTCTTTATTGAAAACCCATTTTATGTACCAATCGCCTAAAGGAATGTAATTTCTCAGTGAAATTAACACCCCCTTCATTTTATTCGACTTCGAATACAGCTTTCATTGTAGGTCTCTTTTTATGGCAAAGTTATAGATCACACTTGGGATTACTTCTTCTTTATATTGATCGACAGATGACCTGGGGTAAGTTTAGTAATTTGTTTTCTTGGAGAAGTAAATTTTCTTCCGCCACTTTGTTAGGCTCCTTTAACAATTCGCTTAACTGTATTTAAGCCAACATCGGTTGCTTTAGTCACCCATTCTTGCAAAACGACTGAGTAAAATTGCAATAGTCGCTATAGATTCTTTCACGTTCTTGACTACGAATTAGTTTCTTACGGTTACCCATAATGCAGGAAGCTCTATGAATAATTAAAAGTTCCTTAAGAGACTACTTTACAAGTCAATATTTTATACTTATATGTAACTGTGAAAACAGCAGTAGAGATGCACAATTTAGTCCTTGTAAATGGTTGAATAAAGAAACTCCAAAGAAAAAACACTACAAACTTAACCATATCACGGGCAACGTGTTTTGGTTTCGACGCCGCAGCCAATAATGAGATTTAGGAAGAGCCAGGCCACAGGCTTAAACATTTTCAATTACAAGTGCGCAAATGTCAGGCTTGACTTTTAAGTTGGTCGACATTTCTATTTGCATCATAACCTCAAAAAGTTATTTAATGACAATTATTGAAATTAGTTCTAATTACAAGGGTCGGCATCTCCGATCCTTTTGAGTAATTATAATTAAAATATTATTAAGTGACCTTTGTAATATGTTATTTGGGTTGCCTGCTCCATTCTATCTGTTCGGCGGCCCGAGTATAGTATTACTTTTAATATTGTAATTGATATTTTGATATCATCAGATTCTGAGACTAATCTATATATATATAAAAATCAATCGCCGTGTGTTAGTAACGCAAACACTCAAGAACGACTTGACCGATTTGAATGTTTTTTTTTGTTTTGTTTGTCTTACTCCCGAGGTGGTTTAGCAAACAAGAAAATATGGAAAAATTCAAAGGGAAAGCCGGAAAATTGGAAAATATTGAAAGTGTATTTTTCTATACACTGTACGACTTTCTATTTGCAGTCATACTTTTATGATTCTGTGCTTAATGCTTTAAAGGGTTTTCCCTATCATGTCATAATCCAAAACAACGTTTGTTGGGTCAGCTAGTAATAAATAAAAATATTTGGTTTATATCGAGAATGCTTCTTTATTTAGTTTACTCAAATCACTCACTTTTCTAACCACCTAACTAGCAATCCAGAGGGGGCGACAAATGAGACTTTGCACCCCGACGGCGGGTAAGCTAGGTAAGCTCCTGGTCTTACTATAACAACAGGTAACTTACCATCAAAAATCTGCTTGTTACAATTGCTGGTAAAACAGGTTACAAAAAGCAGTTACGTGTTTTGACAGTTAAATATGTGCATGTATATGACCACAAATTCAAATGAACACCCGTTACTTGTATTATGTGAAATACTTTTAAATTACAACATTAATAGTTTGTAGTCTCTACTATGACATGCAGCTCTTTGGTAGTTCCACGTTGAGTTCCACCCAATCTTGAGAGTGGTACGAAGTTCCTGGCATATAAATTCTTCGGGGCCTACCTCTTGACATTTGTTGTCGAAATACGCATAGCTTTGCTCGTTATACATATAAGAGGAATTTCAAAATAGGTGCTTTATTTTTAAATATTTTGGCAGATGGGATTGTCGGGGAATACAAATGATCATAATTATAACTTTCAGCTTTAACAATTGGAATTTGTAGAATAAAGACAATATGATTTCCTTTACTTAACTTTTCATTTCTATAATTTTTTCATAAAACAAAATATTCTTCAGAACCGGTTCGAAAGGAAGCTTATGTTTTCAATCTTAGTGTTAACACTTGAGAGCTCCGAAAGTAAATCTTCAGGTTCAACTAAAGAGTTGTAAAATTTATTCAATTATTAAAAACTGATTGCTACTTCACTTCTCTTTAACATATCGTAAATCATTTGGAAACTAGTTGCAAAGTGCGAGAATAGGAAATGTAGAAGAAAATAGCTGTGCGTATTGATTGCTGCTAAATGTATAGTTTTGATGACCTGCTTTAATTGTAAGATTTGAGATTGTAACATCATTTAATTATGAGCAAACCCATTACTACTATTTTTAAGCAATGTAAATTCAATGACACTGAGATTAACGTTTTAGACAAGTGCTTGAAGAACAACCCAGTATGTAAGATTAATCAAAATTGCCTTAAGTATTTAGCTATTACTCTGAGAAAGTCATATTGTCTTCAGGCATTGACAATCCTGATCTTGTTAGGGCCGATATCAGCAGGAACATTTCTAATTACATAAAAACTTTACCTAATCTTAATAATTCCCACATTTTAGACAAAACTACTTATACTCTTCCAGAAAAATTAAAGAATCTAATTTATTGTGCACTAAAGCTAATAAAAGGTCATTGCCTTGTCACTTTGGACAAGAGCGATTATATTGGCAGGGTCTGTGATTTTCGTAATTCCCCTGATTTTGAAATTCTTAATAAAGCCCTCTTTCCAGTTTCATTAGAGGAGTCAAAGAGACGGTTAGTTAGAGACCATTTTGATAATATTAAATCCTTAAATATCAACCCCTTTTCCTTACTTATTATGAAACCTTCCATCCCTAAATTATATGACCTACCAAAAAATGCATAAACCCAATATTCCTATTAGACCCTAGTTTCCTTTTTCAACACCCCCGTATTGGTCATTACATCTTACCTCAACAAATTAATCCTTAACGTTACTAATTTCAAACCCAAATTTGCCATAAAAACTGCATAAAACTAACTAACCCTTTATCTAAATTAAATTTACCTGACTATTCAACTCACCCCCTTCAAGTTAACTATTTACCAATCATAATTTAGTATTTATGTCATTTGCCACCAATCAGCGTAAAATTGTGCAACAATTCCGCTAGCGGAGTTTTAATGACTATTCAACTCACCCCCTTCAAGTTAACTATTCACCAATCATAATTTAGTATTTATGTCATTTGCCAGCAATCAGCGTAAAATTGTGCAACAATTCCGCTAGCGGAGTTTTAATGACAATTTTTTTCTCATCCTGTGACATTTATTTAACTTCCTGTAAAATTAATCAAATATGATATTAGAAATGTCAAATTTGACAAACAATTTATTTTACGTCAACAGATATTTATTTTCATAGAGGACGTTATAAAATTGATTAATTACTAAGAAATGTCAATTTTGTTCGTTGAATAGTCCTTCAAATGCCGCTTGCAGCCGACGAATTGCATGAATTTTTGTCAAAGTGTTTATTCGTGTTTATTGCTTCAAAATTGGTCTCGTGCTGAAGCAATAAACACTCATACACTTTGACAAAAATTTTCGGCAATTCGTCGACCGCTCGCGGTATTGTATATGACAATTTTTTTCTCTTCGTGTGACATTTACTTAACTTCCTGTAAAATTAATCAAATATGATATTAGAAATGTCAAATTTGACAAACAATTTATTTTACGTCAACAGATTTTTATTTTCAAAGAGGACGTGATAAAATTGATTAATTACTAAGAAATGTCAATTTTGTTCGTTGAATAGTCCTTCAAATGCCGCTTGCAGCCGACGAATTGCATGAATTTTTGTCAAAGTGTTTATTCGTGCTTATTGCTTCAAAATTGGTCTCGTGCTGAAGCAATAAACACTCATACACTTTGACAAAAATTTTCGGCAATTCGTCGACCGCTCGCGGTATTGTATATGAAAATTTCACTCTGTTCTTTTGATGTAACCAACCTTTTTGCTAGAATTCCTTCTAATGAATGTGTCGATTTAGTAAAAGAAATGCTTGTAGCTTCAGACCTTAACAATAACCAAGTTGAAAGTTTACTTGCTTGTTTAAATTTAGCTTTGTCACTACACTTTTAAATAATTTTATTCTTCATTTTTTAAATAAAAGTCTGGTTTAGCCGTGGGATCTAACCTATCACCTTTGTTAGCAGAGATTTTCATGAATAACCTGGAAAACAAAATTTTCAATGAAGCCCCCTTCATTCACATTATTTACTGGGGTAGATACGTGGATGATATCCTGGTAATTTTCAATTTTAATAACCCCAACATCAATGATCATATCACTTACCTAAACTCAGTACATCACAATATTAAATTCACTTTTGAAACTGAACACAACAACTCTTTACCTCTTCTTAATATTTTGATCACAAAAAACAATAGTTCCATCGTTAAATCTTTAAATTTTAGTATTTATAGGAAGCCCAGTTGTACTGACCATACTATCCCTTATTCTTCCTTTCGTCCCTTGTCCCATAAACTTTCTAATTTTCAGTTTTTATTTCGACCTTTACTTTCCATTCCTAGGTCAACAAAAAGTTCAATATAGAATTCAACTTCATTAAATTCATTGATTTGAAAAACATCTTCAACTAATTTTACCTATTTATCACAAAGTCTGAATAAACCTTTCAACAAATTTAACCCTTATCAATAGTTCTAAAAATAAGAGTTTTCATTAAATTCCTTATTATGGTACAATTTTTATGCCCATAAAAAACATTTTAACTAAATATAATTTTGAAATTTCCTTTTCTACTACCAATTCCCTTCAGAAATTGGTAGTCTTCAATAAACATCCCACCCATTTACTAGAAAGATCTGGCGTCTACCATCTTGACTGTTCGTCATGCGACTGTTTCTATATTGGTCAAACTGGACATACCTTCAGAAAAAGAATCAAAGAACATTCCGCTTGTATTAGAAACAACAATTTTACAGGCAACCAATCTAATAAATCTGTTTTTGCTAATCACATTTTGTAGTCTAACCACAGCTTTGATCCTAATAAAGATTACAAAATTTTGCAAGTAGCTAATAAAGGTATTTTGTTGAATTTACTTGAAGTTTTTGAAATTATAATGAATTCAGAGTCAATGTGTGACGTTTCGCCCCGCGCGAACGCGTTTTTAAATTAAAATTAATTAGCGCGTTCTCCCTCAGCGATTTTTGATTATCAGGGGCTGTAGATCTGGAACGCCCGTCCAGCGATAACGGCGCGTCATCAACGGATCCCCCGCTCCACGTATGCGCATCTCTGCGCCGGTTCCCCTCTTAAACCCTCCGAGGAAGTTGTTCGCTGCACGAAGCCCGAAGGCGAACACTTATAAGCAGTTCCACGACCGCTCCTCAAGGCATTCATCCACTCGTCCACCGGCACCGTCACCAGCATCCATTCCTCTCCTAGATCCCGATCCCTTTCCGTCCTGTCTAGTTATTTAATGACGAATTAATTTCATTTTCCGACGTGACTCGTAGTCGGCGATGGGCGAAGACTTCTCCTGGAAGTAGGCCGCCTTCACGATTACAAACTTAAACCTTTTCCTTATCCTGCAGAATAGGTACGGGACGAAGTCCGCTGGGAAGCCGCTCCGCCGTTCTGCACCTCCTTTGAACCTGTATCCCCGAGACACTTTAATTAAGGAATCTATGTTTGTTAATAATTTAATTTGACAAATCCTTGAGACGTGTTTGCAGGCGAAGACTCAATTTAGAGACCGCCAGGCCCGTCTATTTAAATAACTTGCTTAGCAAGCAACCTAAATGTCATTTTGCGAATAATTATCTCTCAAAAGTCCATGCAATTAAAATACGACAATAGCATCTTGTAATACCTATTTTAAAAGCTCGAATAATTACTAAATTGCAGCCCTTGAAAGAATTGGTTAATGTTCTTATTAGCTACAGAGTTCTACCTACCAGGGGAATCTGATATCAACATCTCCAGGCCGTCTCGTCGTGGAGGAAATCTCCTCGTCACCGGCAACCGACTCAAGGAAGCTCACTAGGTGGATCTTTCCACCAAATCCTCGTGGCACCGCACCTTGCACAAAACACCACTCCGCGAATTCCCCGAATAAGGGCAAACATCCTAAACGCCACCATCACGTAAGCGAAATCCCGGTATTTGGTAAATTAAATTGTCATTACAGCGACATGTGCTCGTAAACCTTCCGCCGAGTGCCAAGTGAAGAACGCCTGGGGCTAACTTCAAGCCGTTCCAGAAGCTACCAGCGTCGTTTCCGCAAGAATTCCCGAGGGGGCTAACCAGAAACCACCGTTTACACGGCTGTACGACGGGTTGCAGCAAAAAGAGGCGACGGGAGACAGATTACTTTTATTATCAAAATACATGTTAATTTTCAATTATCCAATTTTGATTACGTTTGTAAATAGTTCTGAGCACCAATATTAAATTGTTTAAAGCTATCCTGTGTTTGGTTTGCTACGCTTCTTATGTATATATGGAAATCTTGACCCTGTCTCCGACTCGACTAGCTATCAGAAAGTTAATTAGTAATTATCGTTATACCCTTAATGAGCACAAGGGTGGAATATTATAAATGAAGTCACAGATTTTGATACCAATTACATTTTCTTGACTATTAATTAGTTTGTTCTGTCATTTACTTGCTGATTTCGTCTCTTACTTGGTTTTCATTTTGTTCTTATATTTTTTTACCTTCTCTGGTAATTTCATTGTCATCGAATCTAGGGATTTTTCGACTTGTAGGCTTATTACTTTTGTATTTAATTTTATTCTGAGTACTGTCATCATCAATGTCAACCACTCTTTTACTTGTCTAATTTAAATTTTTTAAATTGTGCTGTGTTAACCAGTACAACTATCTTTATAACATAGTTTGCTGGTTAATTAGTTTCTTTTTCAATGTGATGTATTTTTAAATACAATTCCTATCTCGTCTTCAACTTTTAAAAATCTTAACCTCATTTTAACGTGTGCTTCAACTACTTTTATTAGTAAATAAATATCTTTATTATGTACATCATTGTTATCCATATGCCTCTATAGATGATCATTATGACCTGAAAATGAAATCAGTTTGGTTTTGAAACATGTCGCCACCCATAATTTTAAAATAAATGTTCGTGGAGAAGACTACCTGTTTAGTATTATTGCTTCATATCAAGGCATCTCCGCTAAAAGTATGACGGATCACCTTCCTATTACTATTTCTAAATTTTAAATTTATTTTTTAAGTAAAGTATTTTGCTCCTTAATTACAATGTTTATTTGTTTTTGATTATCGGAAAGTGTAGTTATGGCTGTCTTTCTTTCTACATCAGTATGATCAAAATTTCCCGTTATTGACTTTATTATTGATCTCAATCTACTGATAAGGCTCCCTTTATATTTTTGCATGGCAAGTGGGTTAAGTTGATAATTTTCACTTTTAATTTTATTTTCTAGTAAATTTAAAAGACGATATGAATTATAATATGCTCTCCCATAGCTAGGATTCTGAGTTACATTTTTAATTGTGCCTATAATTTCCAAAACAGATTTTTGAAGTACATTAAATTCTTTTATTGCTTTGGAAATATCATATACCTGCATAAAAGACCAATTATTAACTTTGTGCTGAGCGTTTCCCAATTTTAATGGATGCATTTCCAGAATTACTATTGAGGTTGTGAAATTTTGGAGGATATAATTTCGCTGTGACGATACAGACCGCAAATCTGTAACGATAGAGTTTTCTCTAAAATCCTTTATATCAACTACTTTTTTATATTTATTATGCTTATTAGCAATTTCTACTCTATTTCTTTTTAACATTTTTGTGATTTCTTATGATTCTAAAAATTTGCGATTCTTTTTATTCCTACAATAAGGATTTTGCTTATACTTACGGTTTTGCCTAAAGAAAATTCATTATTTGAGTTTCTTCGTGAATTTAATTTAGAAACTACCTTTTCTTTATCTATTTGTAACTGTTCCCTAACTTTTTAAAATTCATGTTCCAATCTTTGTGATTTTGAGCATATTCTGTGTAAAACGAATTCGGTATAAAGATTTCATTAGAATTTTCCGATTGTACGTCTCCAAATGTTAATTCGAAAAGTGTGTAATTTGTTGTGTGTATTGAATGATTATAACCAATGATTGCATAGTCCATTAGGTTATCGTTTTCGTTTGGGTAATTTTCATTAAGATCCTCAAGTGTTCAATAATTGTAAAATGAAATATTTCAATAATGGAGCCACGGTGCAATTTCAATATCTCTTTAACAGTTTCATTTTTAAACGCTGTGCCTTTATCGACAGACATGATTTGACGTACAACGTCGTTATTGGCAATTTAGGTATTAAGCCGTTTGGTAGTGCAAAATAGCTATTTATGCAACAAGTGCTAAAAGTCGACTTTTATGCGCGAGACATGAAAATTATGAAACGAAGCCGAAGGCTGAGTTTCATAACATGTCTCGCGCATAAACGACTTTTAGCACGCGTTGCATACAATATTTTATCTACGACCTTAATTTTACCGTTATTAATCCATAAATATCGATTTAAGAAAGGTTCGCATCTGCGACGCTGCATCATAATGAATAGTAGCCTACGCCGCTGGCGATTGTTTTGGCCACGCCCGTGCTGTCAAGGTCAGTTACCCAATGTAATTATTAATACTCCACATATGACTGTATTCATTACATAACGCTTTAATTATTTCAAAAACGCTTTACCTGTAACGCAAGAAGCAACTAGAATAGCTTTACAACTTAACTTGCAGTTCGAAATTGTAGTTTTGAACCTCCCTTCACTTTTAGCACATGTGCTAAAAGTAAACAGCTGATTTCTTTAAACACGGTAAACTATAAAACGTCACTTTTAGTGAAACAAGCTAGCGCTAAAAGGCCTACTTTTAGTAGTGGTCGTAGATAAAATAGTATATACACCACGGTAGCGAATCGTCTTATAACCTTCGCGCTTTAGATACTTCGCGCTGCGCGCTCAGTATCTAATATGCGCTCAGGTTATAATGCTGCGCTTCGCTACCTTGATGTATAATATACTATTATTACAGCATATAAATAGCCGTTTTGCTTGGATAAATAGAGCTGGATATCTGGAATTTTAATTGTTATTATTTTCTGACTATCGTAAGTTTCTCGTTTAATTTCTAATTTATAATGTACGTTGGGAAATAATAATATTTGGTTTGTTTTATTATTAATTGTTTTGTCACAAATTTTGATTCCATTATTTTTTGTTTCATTAAAATTTTAATGTTGTGTAAACGTATCAGAATTATTGTCAATTTCATCACAAAGTTCTATTTGTGCATCCAAAATTATTTAGATTTCTGGATTTTCATTTATATTAGTCGAAGTTTGGGGTTCATCATTTAATTTGTCACCTATCATATCTTTATTGCATCCTTGCAAAAATTGGGCAACATCTATTTAATTTCTCAGGTGTTAAATTTTGAATATAGTCCTCGAAAAAATCTGAAATGTCTGTATTTACTTCACCGAGATTATTAATTAGGAATTCGTTTTCTAAAGCGTTAATATTAATCCGTGAAATACAATCTGCAATTTTATTAAGTGTACCATTTTTCTAATAAATCTCATAATCGTACTCTTCCAATTTAATCGTCATCTTACTAATTTCGAATTTGCTTCCTGCAAACTAAACAGCTACTGCAATGGTGTGTCGTCTGTATAAATTGTGATTTTTTGTCCATATAAATATGGCTAAAATGGTTACAAGCCCATACCATGGCAAGAAGTTCATTTTCAATGGTTGGATATTTTATTTGGATTCGTTCGGGACGCATACGCTATTGGTTTATCGTTTGGAATTTGTCATTCAACTTCAATTGCACAATTACTTGCATCTGTGGTCAGAACGAAAGGTTTAGATAAATCTGGGCAATACAGAATAGGGTCATTAATTAAAAGTTTGGTACAAGTCCTAAAGCATTCGATGAATTTCTTGTGAATAATCTTACTATTTTTCTTCAAACATATTATTAGTTTTTCAATTTTACTAAAATCCTTAATAAAACGTCCGTCGAACCGTAGAAGTCCAAGAAAGCTTTTTATTTCTTTCTGTGTTTTAGGAATAGGGAAATTTTTGATAGCTGCAGTTTTGTCAGGGTTTGGTTTTACTCCTTGGGGGATTTTATTTCTGTTCGCGATCTTATTAACATTAAAGCGCGTTCTGCAATTTTGCCTAGGATGGCTCTTAATAAGAAATTATTAAGCGCATAATTTGCTTTACTGGCAAAAATCGAAATAAAATTTT
This sequence comes from Agriotes lineatus, assembly GCA_940337035.1. Classification (NCBI taxonomy): domain Eukaryota; kingdom Metazoa; phylum Arthropoda; class Insecta; order Coleoptera; family Elateridae; genus Agriotes; species Agriotes lineatus. The sequence continues at coordinate 224,353 of CALNHX010001254.1, read as the reverse complement.
TACAATTGTCTATAAATACAGGGTGTAGTAATGCTTTGCGCACCATAGGGTTTTCAATGGTAATTCCTTCATATGGCAACAATTGCTTCCCTAATTATTTTAGAGCAAACTTGTAAGTAGTTTTTTGTACAGCAAACAATTCTGCATCCATTTATGCCATCATTTTTGTCATTTTTCGTCAAAAAACCTAATAATGAAAGAAACTAGAATTATCATTTTTTCAAAAATCAGTGCAAATTGTGAAGTGGTGGTATGCTGGAAGCAGATCAGGTGCAATAAGTGCCTGAGTTGCAGCTACATTTGACAAATGCAAACAAATAAACAACAAATTAATTTGTTGATGCTTTGATATACTTCAATAATTTCAAGGCACCACTGATTTGTCTAAAAATGGTAATTTTATTTCTTTAAATTTTCGGTTTACCGACATGTAAAATGACAAATGCTGGCATAAATGGATACAGATTTTTTTCTGTACAAAAAACTTCCATACAAGTTTGCTCTAAAATAATTAGGGAAGCAAATATTTTCATATGAAAAAATTACCATTGAAATCCCTATGGTGCGTAAAGCATTTCTACACCCTGTATACTCAATGTGTGAGGGTATCCATCATAATTAAAAATTGAATCTAACTTGAGTTAATACTAATATTTCTGATCATTGTGCTTTCTGGTGCCACTAAATTAAAACTACTTAGTAAATTCGTCAAATCATCTAGTTCTACGTCAGACATAAATATTAAACAATTTATTACAACAGCAAATACTCTCTCTGAGTTTATTATCCATCTAACTGAATGTGTTAAATAAGAAGTTGGAAAACAGGAACGAGCAGTTACATTAGCGTAGTTTGCATTAACAAATCGAAACAACTGCATCTGTTCCGAAAAGATTACAGACCTTGATGAACTTTTTTTTTGTGACACGATAATTTTGTCCAGCAATTTATCTTAAAAAATTTAAAATTAAAGCCTAGAGTTAGGCACGTTATAAAAGTGGATAAATAAGGAGACAATGTAAACAGACAATTATTATTTTATTGCTAGCATATTTACTTTAATACAATGTTTTCGAAATAATCAGTTTATTAAACAACTTTAGCTTTAACTAATAATTATTTTAAAAAGCTACAAGCAATAAAAATAAAGTAGGCAGTAATTAGGCGACACAGGACTATAAAAGCTCTGCTTGAACGGACAAAGCATACTACTCTTGCGAAAATTGAGAAATATGAAGGGAGCTATTGTACTTTTTGTAGTTGTACTTGTTATTTTGCCAATGATATTGGCTCAAAGTAAGTTTGATATTATTATTTTCATAAAATAACAAATAAATATAAAAAAATTGAAAATAATTATGTTTTCACATCGTTTGCTAGGTATAGCCTGTTCATTTTCTATGTGTTTCTAGTAGGTTTTCATTTTTTCATATTTTTAAAGTGTACCAACAAGTTTGTTAAACAAATGCCAATCAAATGTCATTTTGTCATTTATAAATGTCAACATTACTATTTCTGGAATGGCGAAAGTATAGTGATCAAACCTAATGGATGTTTCTTGGAAAATTTCTACACTGTAATAAAAAAAATTGAGAATGATTCCAGCCTACTCTGAATCACATAGAAAATGAACAGACTGTATATGTTTTGAGAATATAAATTTTTTCTTTTTCTAATCGGAGATTTGCAATCACCTACTCCATATAATTTCCTAGGTATGTCTAAAGTTTCTACATAATATCGAAGTTATTAAATAAGTCATATTTATTAAGTCGAATTAGTTTCCGCGCTTTTAAACTTGCCTATGTGCATGGGTTTGCCATGCATATTATGGATCTTTCTCCAACTTCACGCTTGCCTTCTATGGCACCGGCAACAATAAGTTGTAATACAAAATGCTTGTTATTACGCATAGTACTCGTATAACAGCAGAATTTTCTTTATCCACTTATATCGAGTTTTGTGTGTGTACTTTTTTATATTCATTATTATTTCTTCTTTTTGTTGTATTTCAGGGGTAGGTAAAAGATGTACCTTCGAAGGTTACGAGATTTATCGTTATTCATGCCAGGCCAGTTGCGAGGAAGACGTAGAGCTGCTAGCCAACTGCGACAGTGGTTTGAAGTGTTGCCCCGATTCTACTGTTTTATCAATGCTCGTTAATTGATTTTGTATTAATACATACTACTATTACAACATTTAATATGTGTGGCAAATATATGGTGATATGCAAAAGTAAAGAAGAGATACTATTTGTTTTTTAAAGCAACTCTGTATTTTTTGTTCAGGATCCCTCTAAAAGACTTACAGCCAGTCTTATAAACACCACTAATCTGAGGTTAACTTTAATTCGTTGTTAAAATAAACAAAAGCTCATCAAATTTTGTTTACTAATGAATAAAATGTCATAAGCACTAACGTTTTGATGCTCTTTTGTTTATTTTAACAACGAATTAAAATTAACCTCTGATTAGTGGTCTTTATAAAACCCGCCGTTATTGTGTTCATCTTGGTAATTTGTCACACCCAAACCGAAACCTTGGTGTCGTGTACAGAAACATACAGTTTTTTAACAGGGTGTGTAATCAAGTCCTTCGGATCCATATAAGGTTACGCGAATATACATTGTATTTTCCTTACCAACGTGCCACAGTTAAATAAGATGTGGTTCCTCATTGCAAACTCTACATATAAGGTTGAATTGAATTTCTGAATTTGTCAGCGATGTTGCTTTGCAGCTGGATATCATGTTAGGAACCCTACGACGATCCTGAGCTGCTTAGAAGTAGCACATCTTTAGCTCTATTTGTGGAGGATCCGTTTATAAACACATTGCTCTGGTTATACCCTGTCTTGTTAATCCACCAGGTTACATGCTAGTCGCGGATTCAGTCACTGATAGAGCGGCAAATTACCTTTCAGGTTTTGGACTATTAAAGGCTTCGATTAACACAAGCCTTGTGAATTCGTCGACTTTTTCAATGCGTTCGACCCCACAGTGATCTGGAACCTAAAACAGTCTCGCCATGTTTTGCTTCGTCAGGTCATGGATTCTTCGAAATATTTCCAAACCCGTTTGGATAAAGCTTTTGAGCTCGCGAGAGCTTTTAGACCCGATTAACTTAAAGCTAAACCTCTACAATCTTATACAATCCGTATAATCCTGCCCCGATTCCGACTCAAATTTTAAGCCGTCGTGTAACTATGAAACCGCCAAGAAAAATATCATGCCCTGGTTCTATCCACTTTTTACAAGACTGGGTGTGTACCTCACAGAGAGTGGCTCCCTGTCCGTAGGAAGTTTGTGGTAAATTCTGCTTCTCCCTTTATCACAATATAAAAAAAACGGGACGATTAGGGTAGGGTCTTTATTATAGCAGTGGGCGTTGTTTTCATCGTCCTCGTAATGACAAGGCTGGAAATGATTTGAATCTTGCCTAGTTTTTGTTTTGTGGTCTTCTGCTTGCGCATAGGCTACCACACTAAGGCCTGGTGTATAGACAATCCACCATTCTTGATCTTAGACACCCATGAATTTTCACATGTTCGTCTAACTACCGCTGGTGGAGTTTAAGTCTTTCTGACATTTTTCCTATTTTAGGTAAATGTTACTGTTTAAAACGGCGTTAGAAGAGTTAGCGGCGTTGAGAGTCCAACGATACCAATAGTCTCCGGTTGACTCGTGATTAACTCAGCATTCGGATGGAGTCTCCCAAATCTCGATAGTTCGGCTTTACTGAAGTACATCGGTGTTACCTTTAATAACCTTGAGGACACCACTGCAAACGTCAGCTAGGTGTCCAACTCTACAGCATCTTTAGTAGTTGAACAACGGCTCTCGAAGGAGGCGGTGGATGTACTTGTTTGGTTTACTCATCAAATACACATATAAAAGAAAACATAAGGACCCGTCAGGCAGCTTCTTCAGAAATCTTGTTAAGCCATTTAGCCACCTAGCTAATTATCTGCGCCGTTTGTGCAGCCTAGCTGTACTTCAAATCCGATTCCAACATTTTGTTTAACTTTCATCACGAAAATTCACGAGCGCGAACTCTCCCGTTGCGCATTCGATTTTGATCACCCTGTATACCGACGCGGCCATCCCGGCCCGCTTCTTTCGGGCCACGCTCGATTTGAATGGGCGCGTAAAATCCAGATTTTTCCGCCGGAGCTTACGCATCTTGATTGACCGAAGCGCGGCGTACCGATGCGGCCGTTAGGTTTGGCATGTTGGGTGCAATCAGAGGAGAGTCGGCAGGAAGCTCTTGTGTGTGACGCACGTGTCGTTTTGTGAGCGCGTTTTCCTTGGCGTTGTTGTTGGGGGCTACGTCCGGCCATGTCGTGAAAAGAAGTGGTTCTTTCATTCCTACAAGTTATTGGGGACTCGCTGCAGGACGTGAATAATGCCCATACGTTTCTGTCACACCGATCCCATGTGAGTGACTACATTGAAATATTACGCCATTATTCGGCGGAATCTTTGCCCAAGGAGATGTGCTTGCAAATGCAGGCGCTGCTGACTGCCACCCGTACCGCTCAGGAGAAGTCCAGAATAAATACCAGGTACCATTTAAAGAGATTATGTAACTTAGTGACCCCTTTGCGTTTGGTCAGAACTCATTAGCATGTGTGTATTCGCGCTTATGTGTGCAACTTGCCGGCCGCAGAGTAACTGAATTGCCTCGCTTGTAATCATCGCCCAGGGCCAACTTGCTAAATTACCGCATTCTAGACCGCTCTGGCGTGATTTAGTTAATTATTGGGCAAGCCATTGACCTCACGGCCGCCATTATTATATCCCGAGACGCTTCGGCTGTCTGCAGCCCGTGACTAATGCTCGCGCGGTGGCTGGGTCAAAATTTGTATTCGAACTGTTGTAAGCACATGTGTTCGGCCTTTTTGCTTATTGAAATAATTGAACAGTACTCTGGGGGCACGATACCATCACCTGTTGAGACCGCTTTGTGAGCTGTGGCGAATAAGAACACCCGCGCGTGCAATGAATCAGCTGTGCAGTGCGTGACCCCTTTTACGCGAATGTGCCGTGTAAGCGATGGACTTTGGTCGCATTCATTCAGTAGTACATTCTTGGTTTGTAACTGTGCTAACATTGACTTTCGCTGCGTTGCTAATTTTAGGCGTTTCGAACGCTTTCTTGTAATATTCTATTTGGATATTGTTTTTTTGTGTAACATCTGTACGCTTTAGTTATAGTGCGATTACCTCCAGCTGGGGTTTACGTTAAGCCCTAGGTTTAGTATGGTGACCCATTCGTTGCCTGATCCTGTATAACGTCATTCAATAGACAATTGTGCAAGCGCGGGGCTTATTACTGTGTACAACCCCTGCATGCTTTACTTTTTCAGAATAAACAGCTAGTGTCACGATTAGATGTACGACGACCTCTGAGTGGTGGAGTGTGCAGGTAAGTGGAGCAGCCGCCCCCGCAGTGGCAGCACAAACCCGAACTAACGATTCAAAACTCAAATTATCGATTTTGTCATCCGAGTTCGATACTTCTCGAGTACCCTTATCAAGTAGTAACTAGCGTACTTGTTGCCTCGTCTAACCGTCCAAGCCCGGTTACCCGAGCCCATTTAAAGTCAGGTTTGGTGGCGCCCTTATAATTTTGACGTACCCTATATATGCCTCAACACGCTTGCCCAGAACGTATCGTGTGACTCACACCCGACTCCCTGAGCGTTCCAGCCGTGGCCTTTAGTCTGTTTTTAGCAAATCTCAGGGCAAGTGTGCCAGTTTTCCAGGACTGATTCCGTGGTGCGATGCTCACCTTGGGTGGGTGTCATAAAGTTGTTTTAATACCGTAACAATCTGATCGAAAACGGTTTACTTTAAAAGCCCCCTTTTCTTTTAACTGAATCACTCAAGTAGCTTTTATATAACATACAACCTTGGTCAATCAATAACAAGTGCTAATTATGAACATTGCGTCTATTTTTCAAGAAAAGAGTCTCTTAGAAATGGCATATTGAAGTTAAGTGAATCTAACGCAATAAGAATGATCAACTGTTCGCCAATTCAAAAACACAGCCATAAATGTTAGAACAAGTTGCAGCACAAAGAGGTGCTTTGCTTTTCTTCGTTATGTTTGAAATCCTTGATAAATCATTTCAAGATCCGTGAACTACACCCAGAGAAATCTGTCATTGGTTCTAAATTTACAACTCAAAATAATTCTTAAAAATAATTATCTAGATACAGTGTGATAAAATAATGTATCTGTACAGTTTGTAATTTATATTCCAAATTTGTAAACTGATTTCTAGACCTGCTCGGACCTGGCCTGGCTGCAGCCCACCTGACTTGGAAAGCTTTCGCTATTTGTTAACAAATGGCATTTCTCGGGTCAGCCTCTTTCATCGTGAGCTTAAGATGCCGAAATTAAAACAAAATTAATTGTGAATAAATTTTGTGCTGTATTTGCAGATTTGTAAAGGTGGTTAATTAGCCCGAAAACTACAGAAGCACTAAATTACGTAGGTTTGTACTCCTTCATTACCTTTACTAAGCGTTTGTTGAGCTCCGCGATTAGGCTGTAGCCGTTTGCAGATTGCTTTTGCATTGTAACAAATCGCGCCTGCTTTTGCTATCGGGCCTTCAGATTTTGCTGGGTACTGGTGAGTTAATTTTTTAGGCGGGAAATGCATATATAAGGGGCCCTCCGGGTAAGCCGTGTATCCTATAATTGCACTATGGCGAAATTTGGAGTTCTTACGAGCGTTGAGTGTAGAAAGAGGACTGCCAGGAAGATAAGTTACTAACGCACTGAGACGGCGTCTACGTTGGTACCATAAACTTCGGAGGCTTTTAGCAGCGAAGGTTAGGCACGGGGAAGTAGGGAAAATGTAGCTAGTACACCGAGACGGCGTCACCTAGACTCTGGGAGCTGTCTGCAGGGTTTTAGAATCGTAGATTTCGTACTACGATATCGGGAAAATCATGCTAGAGCACACAAACAAAGTCATCTAGAATCTAGATCATACAGAAATGGACTGGCCGTAATTAGTGGCACCACTGCGTAATCAAGACATGTTCTTCTGGTCTAGCAGAAGGTTGTTAATATAATTTTAGGTTTTTGGAAAATTCAATGCATTTACGAAATAATGAACGACATTTTCCCCTTTTTCATAATATTTCTGGGTTCTGTAAACGCAAGTCCTATTTAACAGTTTCTGTTTTGCCCAGGTTGTGCTTAGTTGATCCGGCCGCTAGGCAAACAAGGGCGCCCGAATAACATTTTGGAATTTGTCGATTATCCATTTACGTCATTTATCTTAACGACTTTCTTAGCGTTAGTGGGTCGCGCCTTGGAAGACAAGCTTTAACTTGTCTGATGCTTTCGCACCAGTTTGAGCTTGTATTTCCTTGCAAACCGTTGTGCAATCTTTGCAAAGAACATAGCGCACATGTGTAGGAGAAAGATCCGTCCTACATATTGAATGAGAGCACTTATGGCCAGCTCTCGCCGCAGTAATGTCTTTATCTTAAGATCGAATATTCAAGTCGCTTAATGCGGATTTAGCAGAGTTAAGTAGATTATTTTTGCGGTGGCATCACTACTCATGTCCATTGCAATTAGGACTAGGACGAGTGGGCTAGCACCGCAACCGCAAAAATAGTCGACATAACTTTGGCTATTCATGATACTATAAGTGATTATATTCTATTTATTAAATTAATGCCATTTTTTAGGTATCAATTTGTATTACTTTTATAAGAAGTAAAATGAAAAAAAATATCCAAACAAACTAAACAATATTCAAGTCCTATATTAATTATTCTAAAATTTTTAGTAAAAGAAAATCGGAAAGAAGAAAACTTGGGAATAGTTATCAAAAGCTTCTAATGTAAATCAACTGGGTGGCTAGTGTATCTTGCTTTAAACGAAACATTACTATACTTCGAAGTAATCAAGCAGCTGCGGTGATCCAACAACAACATCAAGACGAGACGACGCTTTCGCCGGGAGAAAAAAATTATGTAGCTTGAGCACCAAAAATCAGAAGTCTCCGGATATGCGAAAAAGAAATGGTAGCCAAAAATACGCCCGGCACCTCCAAGCTGCTCACTTAAATTTTAGAGGAAACAGCACGTCGCTCTTAAATCCAAAAAAATCGAGATTGTCAAATCTCATGCGAAACCGAGCGAAAAATGTATAGCTACATTTTTGGGATTATAACACTGGCGTTTTTTCTCTTTGCATTAATTGAGAACTTACTTTCCTAATTAGATTTTAAATTTAGTTCTTCTGCTATACTATTATTATAACAACAAACAAAGGTAAATAAAAATCACATTGTATTTAAAAATTTTAAAATGAAAGAGTAGGGTTAGGAACGTTATAAGAGTGGCAAATTAAGGAGACAATGTAAACAGACAATTACTATTTTATTGCCACCACATTTACTTTAATACAATGTTTTCAAAATAATTGGCTTATTAAACAACTTTAGCTTTAAATAATACTTATTTTTAAAAGCTACAAGCAATAAAAATAAATTACGTAATAATTATGTCTCACAGGACTATAAAAGCTCGGCTTGAATGGATAAAGCATACAACTCTTTCGAAAATTGAGAAATATGAAGGGAGCTATTGCACTCGCTTTCGTTGTAATTGTTATTTCGCCAATGATATTGGCTCAAGGTAAGTTTGATATTATTATTTTCATAAAATAACAAATAAATATAAAAAAATTGAAAATACTTGTATTTTCAAATCGTTTGCTAGGTATAGGTAGCCTGTTTATTTTCTATGTGGTTCTATTAGGTTTTGAATTTTGTATGTATATTTTTAAAGTGCACCAACAAGTTTGTTAAACAAATGCCAATTAATTATCATGATGTCACTTATAAACGTCAACATTACTATTCTTGGAATGCCCGAACAACCTACAAAGAGGCTAGGAGGCTAACGTTCGATCCCCGGCGGGCTCTAGACGGATTTTAAAAATCGTACGCTCACCGGCTACCACGCTAACACCTGTGGTAGTCGTTAACCCCTAACAAGGAAACTCTTCCTCAATGTCGACAGGTAAGGCTGGCCATCTACCTGACTTACGAGTTAAGAGGTCTCAAGAACCACAAATGTGTGGAATGAACATGCCACTGGCCTAATTTAAGAGGAAGAAGAAGAAGAAAAGAAGAATTTAATGTAAAAAATAAACAATATTCATTTCATTATCTGAAAAAGAAATTGAAAGTATGTGTTTGTCGACATGTTTCGCTTACCAGGTAGTCCCGGCCAGTTACATGTATCCTCTTGTGGGACACCCTGTATATTCTAGTAGTTCTTTTGCATTCCAAATTAAGTTATTCGATGCTGATTAACTATAAACACATAACCGGGGGTTTCTGTGTTGTTCTGTATTTACGTTTGTTGCTATGCTAGTTTCTGTATAACTTGCTTCAGTTTCATGTTATTCGATGTGAGTAAAAAGTTAGAATGAATTGCCGGAAAATAGTTAATATTTTTTTAATAAACGCAATCAACTTAATCTAACTAACCTCAGCTTCATGTTTCGTTTACAGATATTGCAGTAAATTATTACGGACTCTTTATTTTTATTACAACAATGGAGGTGCAGCATGAATTGGTTGATCATAAGTTGTATAATGCAGCGACGAACATGTTACCCAAACCACTGGGTGAAAATAAAGTAGATGGAGACTTACCTGTAAAACAAGAGAATGTTGGGGACACTACTGATGACACAGCTTACCGTGCTTTAGTCGTTAAACAGGAAGATGTTGATCTAAAAGATGAAAACCACTCTGAAGAACCGCTCAATTCTAATGTTTGTGAACATGGGGCAGAAGGTAAGAGTAATTTCCTGGAAAAAATGAAGACTGATACGAAGCATTTTCACTCGTGTTCATTTTGCCGGTATAAAACAGTAAGGAAACATACTTTAGTTAGACATATGGGGACACATTCAGGAGAAAAGGCGTATACATGCGCTGCGTGTGAACATAAAGCGTCAACAAAATATATGTTAGTTATGCATATGAGAACTCATACAAAAGAAAAACGTTATTCATGTTCTGTTTGCGAATATAAAGCAGCAGAGGAGGTTCATTTCATCAGACATATGAGAATACACACAGGGGAAAAATTTTATTCATGTTTGACTTGTGACTATAAATCAGCGCGAGCAGATCACGTAGTTATGCATATGAAGATACATACAGGAGAAAAACCTTATATATGTTTTATTTGTCAATATAAAACTGCAAGGAAGCATCACTTAGTTTCACATGTAAGAACACATGCAGGAGAAAAACCTTATACATGTTCTATTTGCAAATACAAAGCAACACAGAAAGGTCGCTTGGTTAGCCATATGAGGACACATACAGCGGAAAAACCGTATATATGCTCTATTTGCAAATTTAAAGCATCAGAGAAATGGACTTTGGTGAGCCATATGAAGATTCATACAGGAGAGCGACGTTATTCATGTGCAATATGCAATCATAAATCGATAACGAAAACTGGCTTAGTTAAACATATGAGAATGCACACAGGGGAAAAACCTTATGGATGTCCTATTTGTAAATATAAAGCAGCACAGAAGGGTCACTTGACTTATCATATGAGGACACACACAGGAGAAAAACCCTTTTCATGTTCAATTTGCGAATACAGAGCAGCACAGAAAATTCGCTTGGTTAACCATATGAGGACACATACAGGGGAAAAACCTTTTCCATGTATGATTTGTGATTATAAAGCTGCGCGAAAAGATAAGTTGGTTATTCATATGAAAATGCATGCAGGAGAAAAACCTTAGTCATGTCCTTTCTGCCAGTATAAAGAAGCACATAAGAGTAGTTTAGTGAGACATCTGATGACGCATATAGGACAAAGACCTTATTCTTGTGATATTTGTGAGTATAAAGGAGCATTAAGAGATGATTTAGTTATACATATGAGGACACATATAGGAGAGTAACCCCTCACATAAAGCAACAGAAAAGGGTCACTTAGTTAGACATATGAAGACGCATAGTAAAGAAAAACTTTAAGATTAAAAGCTAGTTGCCATTATACAGTTAAATTCTCTAGATATTATGTAAATACTGTAAGTATATGAGGGTCCATATAGGTCGAGCACCTATATTGTGACGTACTCCCGATGACCATCATTAGGCGGAACCCTTGATACGCATAGACAAAGCAGCACCCGTTCGAAGACAGATACTTACCAACTGGGTAAGGTTTGTGGTTGATCCTACCTTTCGTGACTGCAGGTCATCACTCGAGTTGATTGATGCACAACTCACCCTTGAAAGCCAAAGCCACTGAACAAGCTTAGCCTAACCACCGCCACTACAAGTGCTCCATCTTCAACTAGCCAGGCAGATTCCAAGACACCTGGGACTTGTTGCTGACTACCCGCAGTACTTGTTTAAACGTTGAACGTGTAACCGTCAAGATGTGAATCTCTGTACCACACATATGTTGCAATGCAACATCCGAGCGTGGGGTATCTGTATGATAAGTCCAGTAAAACTGTTATTTCAGTACCTGCAATCCGAAAAATATAAGTTGAGCACTATTCTGAGTATGTGATGGAATCTCGTGTTGTTCTACATGGGATATTAATAAACATTAATAAAATTCGTATTATTAGTACGAGGTGTGATTAAATAATATGTGGAATAAGCAATTTAATAAATGTTTATAAATTAAATTACAAATGTAACTTAATACTCTTTAAATCACCTTAATATAAGTTCCTTATATCGAGGATTCATCGCTTGTTACAACGCTCTTTCAAAAGTGTGAATCTAAAGCCATATGGTTACACAATTCCCATGAAATATGCTGTACTTAAAATTTGCTGCACTAAACTGAATGAGATCATTTCTCTAATACTCACTCTCCTATTTGATCAAACCATTTAGTGTTGACAACACCGTCATTTTGACCCGAAAACTTCGGGTTTTCAATAAATTTCTTCGGGTTAATTAAAGATGCTTACATACCTACATAAATTTAAAAACTCTAGAGCAGAAGAGAAAAAATATAGCTTACATTTTTTTCGGAAAAATGTAGTTTTGTAATAGTTATTTAACTTCTAAGATGGATATTGAACATTTTTTTATGGAATGTAAAAAATAATTCTTTTATTCCCATGATTTAACAAGGCCGAAAATTATGTTATGTGTAACGGGCCAGCTAGATCCCTTAACGATAATGTTTATTTTCATCCTTAAATGTAGAAGCCAAGTCGTATTTCCTAGGTTCTAGTATTAGATTTAATATTGTATTTTATGTAAGCAAATGATCGCAAAGCCGGCCGTGCGTTGGACGTGTGTTGTGAATTTTGGTTTTTTTCAGCAAGAAACACGCTGTACGCGAGATGCGGGGATTTTCAACTCTTGCAAATTTAACAAAGAAGGCAGCAGTCACACGTAGCCTTTTCTGAGAGCTGCATGGGTTTGTTAAATTGGGAAGTATAGTACGTGAATTCGCCCAGGGAAGTATAAGTTAATTTGAATAGGCTTACAAGAGCCTGGCAGCCAACGTCTGCTGCAAACAGCGAGTCAGCGTTTGCAAATCACACAAACGCATTTTTCGAGTCTACCTATAAGTACACCCATTGTGCTATATTAAAGGGCTTATATAAAGCGTCAATTTTGAGAGGCGCCAATTCAACTGCCCTTACGAGACCTGCACGCGATCAGTGGTTGCTAGCATAATGTCCGCCAGGAGCGGGTGATGCAATCGAGGCTTCTCATTTCCAAGGGTATGCAGCAGCCAGTTCCAGGTAAAATGTTTGCAGAGCCTGATAAGGTTGGGTTTAACTGCCGGCATTTGAAAACGCAGGAATATGTTTAATCAGCGACTCAAATAAGTACCGGCTTCAGGCAATTTTGACATTCCAGTTTTGTTAAAGACATTTAAACATTTGCATTCTTTTAAAAGATCATTATTTTAAGGTTATTTTTGGTGAAGTTTTACGTGGTTTATGTATGTTTGCAACACGCCTGCCAGTAGCCTCAATCTATATCGCACGTAGGTTGTTTGAGAACCTGATTCTATTTTCTATTATTTCTTTTGTATTTTTATGCGTTTTTTTGTTTTATGTTTTTATAGGTGTTTTGAAGTCAATAGATGATGTAAACAATTCGACTGTTTTGTGCATTGTTTAAAGTTAAGTTTCAGTCCGACCAACACTATAAGGAGGAACCAGATTTCTGTTTTGGCAGATAGTGACAAGGGCGTAGCCAGGATTCCAGTTAGAGAGGGGCATAAATTTAATTAGCCAATCAACTACTACTATTATAATTTTTTTTAAATTTTTTACAAATTACAAAAATTATAAGTTGAAACATCATCAGTTTCCGCAAATCTGCTGCAGATCGTAGTTTTTTTTTAAATGTTGTAGAATGTGAATTGCAATAATGATTATAACTCAACTGTCTTTTGCTCTTTATAAATGTTTAGGGGTGGGCAACTGCCCACCCCTGCCCCTCCCTGGCTACGCCCATGGATAGTGATATTGCATAAGCGACTAACTGAGATATTAAGAGAGTCATGTTCACTGAGCTATCTAAGGGATAAAATGGGCAAATAATATTTAAATAATAAGGCGTACGAGACATCTTGTTCAAACTTAATGTATCCACGAAGAGCTAAAAATGCCGCATTTCATATGCTACTCAGAAAATATAACAATTTTAGAAATGATGTCTTTATAATATAAAAAACTATTTCACCTTAAACTTTTTAATTAATTTTATTCCACTTGTTTCTCCCCAAAAATTATTTTCTTCGGGTCAGCATCAACTCAATGTTGGTAATTCAAAAACCATTTCATTAATTGGTCAACCTTTTTGTCTGAACATAAAGTAGAAGGGCGTCCAGATCGTTCTTCATGAGCAATCGATTCAAAACCTTTTCGAAATACATCAAACTACTTGTACTAATAAAAATGTAATGAAATTAATTAAATTTGCGGGGTAGACTTTAAGTTCTTCATTTACATTTTATTAAATCCAACCCCACCTAAAGATGGATCAACATCGAATTACTTGTACTACAGTAAAATTGTCGCTTTACCTTAAAAAAAGTGGCCGCAGCGATTCCTCTTGCCCAGTGGTTTAAGGTCATTAGACAAGTGTAAAACCAAAAAGCCGTGCCCCCCACCCCCTGTCAAACAGCCGCCATCTCGAAAACATTTTGAAATTGTTTTTTCTCGCGATCCATTGGCCGTACAGAAAAAAATATTGAACAAAAAATATCGGAAATAAAATTCCACACATTTTTGGTCCTTGCCGCGATACCGAGAAGTTGGTATTTCGAACGGTAGAGGTCGACCAAAAATTGTTTTCTCCGTGCGTGAAAAGCGATAAACCTTTTTTGCAGGTATTTTCCCTGAACACCTGTTGTTCTAAACGTGTTACAACTTGCATATCATTGCATTCTACGCATCAGTTCGGAGTAAAACTGCGCCGGAATATACAGTGCCTTCAGATATGAGTGAACGTTTTTGAATGATCATTATTTTGGCGCCATTTATTTTAACTATTTGGTGTTGGCTGCACTTGCAGTGTTATACAAGGTATGAATGTAAGTCTTTGTCAAATTCGAGGTTAGCAGGTTAGGTTTTGCGTCAGTCTATATCAAAACCATATGGGGGATAAAAAGGAACTTCAGTGCCGAGGAGCACATTATGTTTCATTTGAAATTGATAAATCGTGAAATTACATTTTAACCAACATTTGTAGGTTATGTTAACGTCGGTTGACGTTTATCTGTCGCCTCACCACCTACAAAAAAGTCGTATAACAATGGATTACTTTACTGCCGATTTCTGGTATTTTAATGACGATTTCGAGGTACTTTAATGCCGATTTCAAATAAACTACTATTTATTAAAAAAGTCAGTCATAACCTAAAAATACCTAGCAGATTTGCAAGGTTTCATTGACAGCATTTTTTGTTAATTAGATCAAAGGGAGCCGTTACAAGCAATTGGTCACTAAGACGATGATGACGATGAAGGTTTGTTGATAACGAAAAAGAGCCAACCATTTTTCAGAGACTGAGGTTGTTTACAATCTTAGTTCCTTCGAGTTTAATTGTTTGAACGGTTATTGGGCGTAAAATATGCATCTGTTGTAAAAGTGTTAATTTAGAGCGTTCTATTATTAATTACCACGCACTGTGGAGTGATTTAGAATAACGAAAGCAGATTAAAACAGCGTTTGAAGCAGTGGTCGAAGTGATTGCATTACTAAAGCAATTTAAAAGCTGTTTATCATGCAGCCAAGGTCAATACTGGTACTTCAGGACCGGAGGGAGCCCCTTTAGTCAGCTAAAAGCAGTTCAGAAAAGTTCGAGTTACGCTAGAAAGCGTAAATTCTCACTGCAAGCATCAGTAACACAGAAAGCACCGCAGTATCAGATCGTGACTGCGTTAAAGTTATTTTCTGTAAAGTTAAAACCAACGTAATTTGATTTGTTGAGTAAAAATAAGAATCAGCGTAACGACCAGATTATTTTTAATCAATTTCATTTATGTCGATGTGACCACTCAATTTTTATTTCTAGTCCCATGCATGAAATAGCATCTTCACACATTGATCACACTACCTGAAGTCTGACTAATAGCAGTGCGTAAAATGCAATGCATTTCTTATGGAGTTTATTTCACGCACTATGCCCATACGAGCTCATATACTTTTTGGCACGGATACAAATTTTAATAGATTGCTGTGCAACTGCCTCATATACTTCCGTGCTGTGGTAAACTTGACAACGCTGTAGGAAGTATGAAGTCCGCTGTCACAATTTTGTGGAAAGGTGAACAGAACTATTTCGCCTATTTATTTGCCCATTATTCCTTATATTGAAAGACAGTTACATTATACAGTTAAAGTAAGGGTAAGAAATTTACAAGTACACATACACATTATAGTTAATATTAAGTTTGTTTAAGTACCTATCTTACTACTTAACCCTACTTTTGAATTTAAATGTTATATCCTTGCAAATGCTCAAGCGGAGCTATATACCAGACTGTAAATCTAATTATGACAGCTCATTAAAGAAAACAACGGAGACATTAGCACATTTGTTTCCCAAAAGATTGAATTAAGAGGAAAGCATAGCTACGTGCTGTAACTCGATGTGTATGCTTTACATTTTTTTGATAGAGGAACCCCAAACTTCAAGTTAGCACAGTGCCACATATATTTAACAATTTACCGGTCTGCCGTTCTTAAAATTCACCTGTGAAAATAAAGGATCCAATTATGACAAAAATGAATTTATGAAACAGCAAGACACATCAGTTAAGACCCTCTAAGCAAAAGATAACATCCAAGATTTCGAAGATTTTTGGATAGTTTGTTACGTGTTAAAAGCCTATTGTATTAGCGTTATTAGTGTACCATATACATATATGCCCATGAATAGAGAATCAATTGGGAAAACGCAGTCGTAGCTTATACAAATTTATATCCGAGTTGCAAGGGCTGTTAAAAAATAAAAGAGGTTAAGAAAATAATAACAGGTTTTTGTTATCGAATCGGTGACATGAGAAAAACATAGCTGTGCATTAAAGGTTTTGTAGTAAAAATGTGGTAAACCCGGGATTTCTCGTTCTTCGTAAATGATATATTGATACTAACGAAGCATGCTTGAGGCAGATTTTGAGAGCGGGTACCATTTTCCAAAGGATTTAGCTCGAAGTCATGTTGACTGATTAAGGAACCACGGAAATCGTTGCATAGTTTTTGCCTGTTAGTACAGGGTATGCATAGTTGTTTTGGAACTATGTGATTCATTTTCGTTATTGGTAATTATAGCGACAAGTTTGGGGCGACGTAATCGTATTAGTTTGAAAATATCTTTCAACGGACTTCAATACGGAGGGAGAGTCGTGCAGTTGATTGCGGCCAACTGACAGCTGACGCTTAGCGGCTGACAGAATAAGCGTTTAGGAGAGCAGATCACCCTCTTGGTCAGTGATGTATGGTGTTTAGGCTCCTGAGACGTTAGTCTTTAATTCCGCGGGCGTAACGATTACAGATAAATGAATTAAAGTTTAAAACTGTGATATTTCGCATATGTTCAAAAGTAAGAATAGTTTATAACCTTAAAATTGTACACTAGCTAATAAATAACTGTGTGTTAGTATTAGAATCAGACAAGGTAGTCACAAAGTTAATTGACGTAATCTTAAATGCAACATAATAATCAAAACAAGAAGTATTAATCAATCTACATAAAGATTTTCTTTTTTTATTTAATCGTTAAAGTTGCTTCAAAGATTGTAATGTGCTATACATATATAGCGAAGTTTATAAGTTTCTTTCACCTATATAAGTGGTGGTCCCAGATGGTGTAGCTTGAACAAGCGTCCACGTTCGATCAGTAAAGTTAAGCAACGCTCTTTCTGGTCAAAACTTGGATGGGAGTTCCAGGGCTGCTTCTACCGGCGCCTCGTGGTACGGCTGCCACGGAAATAGTTGGTCCCGGATGTCATAATAATATGACAGTCGTTAGTGGGGTTGGAAGTCCTCATAAATGTACAGCGACGCCTATAATTGGCCTAAGGGCTGTTGGCTGAGTACGAAATAAATAAATAAATAAGTGTACTTGGGAGTAATAAAATTTGTTGGCGCCCAGATAATTAGGACTTTCCATCACTAAAGAATACACACCGTCTTCACTGAAGCTAGTGACGGGCCTCAAGCACACTTAATATAATAAGTAAGTATAATAAGTAATATGTTACGCTTGTGTATGTTAGTTTCCTTTTGAAAATAATTTTTTCTTGGCCAAATTTTGAGTGGTGTCTATTCGGCTAATCTGATTGAAATTCAACTTTAGGGATACACAATAACATTTATGTATATTTTAAATTGGGGCAATTTTTTAACCTTTGTTTATTCAGGGTGTATACAAATTGGTGCAAAAGCTCCAGGTACCGATATTCCTTGTACAATTCTGAGTCGAAAAGCTTAATACTAAAAGGTTGGATTGGTCTTCAGAAGCCCTCACGAGCGGTAGATAAAAAACATGATGATCTTTTTTGTTTTAAATGTGTCAAAATATCATGGAGGGAAGTTATTCAAAATATAAAATTATGGCCCCATGCAAAATTTCTGAAATGTCGGTTTACTTATATGAAACTGTGTTAACACAAAAGTACTAGCTACAAAAGCACACGGTTTCCTATAAGTAGCCGATATTTCTGAAATTTTGCATGGGGCAATAATTTTACATTTTGAATAACTTTCCTTCATGACATCTTGACATATTTAGAACAAAAAAGGCACTTTACCTGAAAAATAAAGTTTTCTATGTACTGCTCGTGAGAGCTTATGAAGACCAATCCAACATTTTAGTATTAAGGTTTTCGACTCAAAATTGTACAAGGAATATCGCTACCTGAAGCTTTTGCGCCAATTTGTATACACCCTGTATATTTAAATGGTATTAGCACACAATTTGGCTCTGTTTGCAGTGCAAAATGTTTAACCAAGTCATTCAACCACAAAGTTGGGATATTTTACATAATTGCAATTTGAAACAATAATAAAAGTATTAAATGCATTGGTAGTGAGATGCGAGAAGCAGTAATTAGTCGAATAAAGGCACGCACAAGCAAAGCATATTTCAGAGGGTTTGAATTTGGCTTTTGAATAAAGTAAAATAATAAAATTATAGGTTTGTGCATTTGTAAATCCAGACCAAATGAAAGTAATTGACACAAAAGGTTGTTATGTGCATATAAATGAGCATAGTTATCAATGAAAGCAAAGGACAGTGAAAATTGTGAGCAAGCTGAAGGCTAGATGAATAATCTAGAAAATGTGCAAAGAGCAATCCTGAAAGTAGGCAACAGAAGAGAAGCAAGCGACGTGAAAATGGGGAACTCAAAAATAAGTGCATTAATTAATAAAAACAAAGTGCAAAAGAGCAGAGCAATGAAATTAAAAAAGTTTGTGAGTGCAACGCTAAAGAACAATACTAGTTATAAGCAAAAGACAATATTTAGGTTTAAGAAAATGTTAGATTTTTAATTTATGTAATCAAACTTTATTCCATTTGTCTTTAATATTATCAAAACTAATTTCCAATTAATAGTAGAAGAACACCGTATCATAGCAACCAGATGCTTTCTTGTTATTAATAAAAAAGAACTATTGAAAATAGAAATTAATGTAGCTTGTCGAATTTTTGCTCCATATTTAGCAAAAGTTTTATGAGAATAAACGTGTTTTTCCAATTATAAAAAGTGGTCCAATTTATTTCCCGAGTGTCAGTGTACCTGTGGGAACGTTTGCAGCAGTTTCCACGACTTAAAAATTTTCCAATCTCATCCTCGAGTGGACATCGGGAGCCGATCAGCTGGATTTTACGATTTTCGACCACGGCCAAAATTAGCAGCGTAACCCAAAGGTCAGCGATCAAGGACGTCAGCGGGGTCTGCAAGAACGACGCTTTCAACATCTGCACCTAGGAGAGCGACTCCAGCAGAGCCAGAGGCAGAAAACCGGGAGCGTCATCCGCGAGCAGCATCGAAACGAACTTCACGAGGTAGGATCCATCTGTAATTTTAAGAGTTGCCGTTCGGAAAGCTTTGTAAATTTGAGATTGAACCTTACTGAAAAGGCATAGCGTTTTTCCAAGGGTGCTGTTACGCCTTAATTTTCAAAAATCGAACGGCCTCATCCGGTTTTGCAAAATTGGCGGAGTTCCAAGCTTCATAAACAGTTGAAAGGTCGGCGTGGGTTCTACGTCATCCTGAGAATAACGAAGGCGAGGGTCTACGTCATCCTAATAATGAAGGCGATGTTTTAATTGTTGCCAAGCGGGAATATTCGAATTGTTTACCTGACGCTTTCTCACATTCGATTTTAAACGTTCAAATACACGCTGTACGCACAAACCATTTTGTGTTTATCTGTCAATTTACGAGGTGGTGAATTATCTACTAAGAACGAGCAAATGAGCTACATTCAGACAAATAACCTAAAATTTGAGTATATAGTCCATTTCAGACTCAACCTGAGATAAGCAGTTTTGTGTTCGCCGAGAGCTAACGTAATAAATATTGCAGTTAAATAAAATAGAAAGAAGGGCATTCAACCATTTATTTGTGTAATTAATTATTATATTTCATTTTAACTAGCCTTAATTTACTGACAGGCAAGTTTGAGCACAGTATAAAAATATAATCTGAGAATTGTGTGTATGGATTTGCCCTAATTTTAACTTATAATAATTTTCTAAATTAAAAATAGCCTTTACAGTTAGGCAATTCATGACAAACTGGCGCGCAACGTGGAGCTATTACATTTCATAACAGTACTTCTTCTTTTTTCGAGCTCCCATAGTGTGCATAAAAAAATAAAAGAGTTTTGGAACTGCTCGGAAGCAAAAATCATACATCCTTACAAATGAAGAAGGAAACATTGTGAAGAACAACTGATTCTATGGGAAGAATATATCAAAACCCTTTTCAACGACCAAAGGGAGGAAATATCTATCAACAATAACAATAAAACTGGACCATCTATTTTGGAAGAAGGACCACGAGCAGCAATAAAATCAGCCAAAGATGGGAAAGCTCTTAGCCCTGACGAACTACCTGCAGATGTGCTTAAGTTGATTGAAGAACAACATTTAGGTGCTGTAACTTCTCTAGTTAATACGATTTACGAAACAGGAATAATACCAAAAGAATGGCTTCAGTCAACGTTTGTCACAATTCCTAAGAAGCATAATGCCAAAAAATGCGAAGAACACCGTACGATCGCTTAATGAGCCACACACTAAAGATCTTTCTCAAAGTTATCCACCGCAGGGTTTATAAGAAGTTGGAAGAGGACATAGCAGATACTCAGTTTGGCTTTAGAAATGGGTTAGGCACAAGGGAAGCTTTGTTTGCCTACAATGTCTTGGTACAGCGATGTCTTGATGTCAACCAAAACGTATACGCCTGTTTTATTGATTACAACAAGGCATTTGATAAAGTGAGACTAATAGAAGCACTGGAACGAAAAAACCTCGACACACGAGACATACAAATAATAGTAAAACTGTATCTAAACCAAAGTGCGTCTGTTCGTGTCCAATCTGAACTGACGAAAGCAGTGGAAATCGAGCGAGGAGTCACACAAGGATGTGTCCTTTCGCCACTCCTCTTCGACGTTTACTCAGAGGAAATCTTCAACAAAGCCCTCGAAAATGTTGCCGGTGGAATACGAGTCAACGGCACTCCACTGAACAATCTGCGTTATGCGGACGATACAGTACTTCTCGCCGAAAACATGCAACACCTACAGAACATGTTGAATAAGATCACCACAGTCAGTCGAGAATGTGGTCTGACACTCAATGTTAAGAAGACCAAGTAATACATGATTGTTACCAAAACTGAAATGCCCAATGAACATCTGTATGTGGAAGGTGAAAGGCTAGAAAGAGTCGAGAGGTATGACTACCTAGTTACAAATGTCAACTGTTCCGCGGATTATTGTTCAGAAATAAAGATCCGCATTGAGAAAGCCCGTGCATCCTTTGTGAAGATCAAGAAATTACTCTGTAGTCGCGATCTGAGCCTGAACCTGAGTACTCGGATGCTCAAATGTTATGTATTACCAGTCCTTTTGTATGGCGTGGAAGCTTAGACCCTCAACGTGTATTGTGAGCGGAAATTAGAAGCCATCGAGATGTGGGCCTATCGTAGGATGTTGAGAATATCATGGACAGAACATGTGACCAACGTAGAGGTTCTGAGAAGGATGAAGAAAGGAATAGAGATCCTACAGGAAGTAGAGATCCATGACCGGTCTTAGCGCGTAGACGCGCTTAGCACGTTGCTCTGATTTGCAGTTGTTATTTATATAGTTGTTTGACTTGTGATTTAACAGTGTACCTATATAACACAAATATTCTAATTATTATTAAAGATGGTCTTCACGCAAGCACAACAAAAGGATATCTGTGAGATTGCGGCTAAAACCTTCAACGACAATCTAGCGGAAGATAAATTTCTCGACGTCATTGCTACAAAACTTTCTATTTTAGTTATGGAAAAGATAGAAGGAAAACTTGAGAAATTAATGGAAAAGTGTGAAGTTTTAGAAAAAAGCAACCAAAATTTAAAAGAGGAGAATGAGGAGTTGATAAACACAATAGAGAACTTAGAACAATACACCCGAAGAAATTCGTTACGAATTTTTGGCTTCATTGAAAATAAAGGCGAAAACATTGAGCAGGTGATTGCTAAAACCGTAAATAAAAAACTAAGAATCGTTTTAAATGAAAGTATGATAGATCGATGTCATCGGGTTGGTGCCGTAACATCTGGAACTGCGCGACCCAGAGCTACAATAGTCAAATTCACCAGTTATCGCTATCGTGCAGGTGTTTACCAAGCTAAGAAGAAATTGAAAGGTTCGGGCATTGGATACGGGAAGACCTCACAAAAACGAGGGCAGATATTCTGAACAATGCAAGCGAGCGATTTGGCTATAAAAACGTGTGGTCCCAGGATGGCGTAATAATTATCAACAAAAACAATCGCAAGATGAGAATAAAGAAATTGAAGGATCTGGAAAATCTGTGTTAATTATTGTGGAATAACTTTGGAAAATCAGATGTAAGTGCAGGGTTTTCTTTTGCTTGTGCGTTTCTTGTTTCCCAGTAGCGCGGTTACCTTAGTTTGTAAGTGTTGTACTTATTAACATTATTTTTTCTCCTTGTTTATCTTTAAATAATTTTTAAATATATTAATATCTTTAATTTTTTTTGCTCTTCTCTTTTATATATTTCAGTAGTTAACTGAAATTTTAAGTAAGATTTTTTTATTGAATTGATGCGTAACAGGTTATTAAAGGTTGCCCATCTGAATATCTGCTCCTTAAGGTTATCCTGCACTTAGCTCCAAAAACTAGGATATAACTCGAAATTTTACAATGATTCTATGGCTTTGGTTTAGGGTATGAAGCAATGGTCGATATTTTAAATTGACTATTATGGTAATACCTAGCCGGCTATGTCATCAATTTTTTAAATTGTTGCATTGATGATTTATTATTAAATAATTAGTGATAAAATGGACAATAAGATATTATAGAAAATAATTGCGCTATTTTAATTCTCCTTAAACCATCATTTACGGCATTTTATTATCTAGCCGGCTTCAGAAACGTATTTTTTTCAAAATTTCTTGTTTTTGAAATATTTTGATTAAAATAAAATAACGGTAGGCAACACACATTACTTCTGAAATTTTGCCGTTCCGTTTGCCTGCTGCTAATGACGTGATTAGCGTTAAACCGCTTTCCTTACAACTAGCAATCTTCTTATCGTAAAATACTTTACTGTTATTACCCTTTCGTTAGCCATGCGTTTTTAAGATTTATAATGAGCTTTATATTATTGTCAGGTTTTCTTGACGAAGTTACTAACTTTTATTAAAAGTTGATAAAAAATTACGTTTATCTGTAAGCGTATTTATTTCTGCTTTCCATATTTGTGGATATATTTATTACGCATGTTTAGAAGATATTGAAATTGTGCACGAAAAATAATAATAAATAAAAAACTCGTATGTATCTTAGTTAGTTTTTATTTTCATATTAACATTAAAAACAATTAATACATGGTTTTTTCAAATATTATTTCAAAATAAAACATATTTATTTTTAAATTAATCATATAAATAAAGGAGAAAGATCCAAACGTGTGTGTCCGTCACGACAGTTGCAGACGCGATGTCCCCCATTTGCGTTTCCATTCATTTCGCCGTCGCAATGTCCCACATTTGCGTTTGCATTCATTTCGCCGTCGCCTCGATTTCGGGACCGGGGCGGAGCCCCGAGGGCCCCCTTGGTAAGGAGCGGAGCCCCGTGGGCCCCTTGGAGAGGGGGGGAGCACCGATCGCCCCTTGGAGAGGGGCGAAACCTCATGAGCCCCCTTAAAGAGGGACGGAGATTCGTGAGCCCGAGAGGTGGATCCCCGAGGGCCCCTTAAAGAGGGGCGAAGCCCCGATGGCCCCTTTGAGAGGGGCGGAGCCCCAAAGGCCCTCTTGGAGAGGAGCCGAGCCCCGGGGGCCCCTTGGAGAGGGACAAAGCCCCGTAAGCCACCTTGATGAGGGGCGGATCCCCTGGGGCCCCCTTGGAAAGGGGCGGAGCCCCGAGGGCCCCCTTTGAGAGGGACAAAACCCTGAGGACCCCCTTGAAGAGGGGCGGAGCCCCGTGAGCTCCCTTGGAGAGGAGCGCCGTCGCCTCGATTTCGGGACCGGGGCGGAGCCCCGAGGGCCCCCTTGGAAAGGAGCGGAGCCCCGTGGGCCCCTTGGAGAGGGGAGGAGCACCGATCGCCCCTTGGAGAGGGGCGAAACCTCATGAGCCCCCTTAAAGAGGGACGGAGCTTCGTGAGCCCGAGAGGTAGATCACCGATGGCCCCTTAAAGAGGTGCGAAGACCCAATGACCCCTTTGAGAGGGGCGGAGCCCCAAAGGCCCTCTTGGAGAGGATCCGAGCCCCGGGGGCCTCCTTGGAGAGGGGCGAAGCCCCGTAAGCCCCCTTGGTGAGGGGCGGATCCTCTGGGGCCCCCTTGGAAAGGGGTGGAGCCCCGAGGGCCCCCTTGGAAAGGGACAAAACTCTGTGGACCCCCTTGAGGAGGGGCGGAGCCCCGTGAGCTCCCTTGGAGAGGAGCGGAGCACCGATCGCCCCTTGGAGAGGGGCGGAACCCCATGAGCCCCCTTAAAGAGGGACGAAGCTTTGTAAACCCGAGAGGCGGATCCCCGAGGGCCCCCTTGGAGAGGGGCGAAGCCCCGATGGCCCCTTTGAAAGGGGCGGAGCCCCAAAGTCCCTCTTGGAGAGGAGCCAAGCCCCGGGGGCCTCGTTGGAGAGGGGCGAAGCCCCGTGAGCCCCCTTGGAGAGGGGCGGGTCTCCGAGGGCCCCCTTGGAAAGGGGCCAATCCCCGAGGGCCCCCTTGGAGAGGGAAAAAGCCCTGAAGGCCCCCTTGAAGAGGGGCGGAGCCCGTGAGCCCCCTTGGAGAGGGGCGGATCCCCGAGGGCCCCATTTTAAGCAATTATTCTCTTGTCAAATGACTACAGATCTCCTTTAAATGGTTAACATTAATTAAAACTTGCATGGGTGTTTATCTACAAATAACAAAAAAACTGTTTTAAAAATGTGATACTGAAACTAACAATAATGGTTTTCAGTTGAAAACGTCTGAAATATTACTGAAATATGACTACACATACCTGTGTAAACTGTAGGAGTCGTCTGTACCCCATTCACTCCATTTGTTATACTGTGACAGGATTTTCATGTGCATTTTTTTAACGGTGTCAGTGACATTTAGTAACAAAATATTACTCAAGTCAAAATTATTGCTTGGTTAAAATTTATTTTGCATTCGTACTTACTTTATTTTTGTGTATAAAATAACACAAGTGTATAGTATTCCAACCAAAAATTGGAAAGCTATTTAAAATCAAGTACACCATGGAAAGTGTAAGTCATGTCTAAGTTGGTTTCATATAATCAAGAAATAATTTTCTAATGTCAAGCAGCTTTCACGTAATGACAGTTCATCACTTCATCTGTAAATTGTACATCTAACTGTTTCAGTACCATTGTACATGATTTAATTAGATACTAGGTTGTTTAACCGCAATTTTTCAAACTGTTTGCTAGCATAGATATTGTTGAAAAACGTATATCTCTTTTTTAATGCATATGTCAAATTTGAAGGTTATTATTGAAATGTCACTGAATGACAATCAAACAGTCATTTTATGAATTAAATTATGAAGTGACTTACTATTCTCAATGCTGGCCTGATTTTAAATAGCTTTCCAATTTCTGGTTGGGATACTGTACATCAATTATGATACAATATTTATTTTGATGCTTAGGCCGTGTTCAGTAACTCAGCTACTTTAGATAATTTATAAAATGTCAATGTCTTATTTTGACATTAGTAACTTTTTGTAACTAAATATGCGTACACTGCTAAAAATATTCAATAGGACATTGAAACGACTCTTTTAATGGCGGATTTTAAAACAACCAATCAGAAACAAGACCAAAATTGACCACACTGTCATTAATATAGGTACTGTACTGTATACCTGTCAACATGTTAGTTCGTGGTGTGTATTTTTGTGATATTTGTGTGGAGTAATTCGTGTGATCTGCTGTCATCCATGTTGTCTCGAGATGCCAACCATTGTTTCTTTTTCGCCTGCTTATGGCATGAAACCGGTGACACCAATAACTTGGCAGAAGCGATGAGATTTTTCAAATTTGGCAGCTCGAGGCACATACGATGAAGTGCTGATCGTATGGGACTTTTTTGACGTGTTTTTTTTTAGATCATGTCGACAATTAGTAGTGCGATGGCTCCTCTTGGAGCCTTTCAACGGTTCAGTGAAAGCAGTGAGCTTCCACCTCACCACGTGAACGTTCCTCTTGGTTTAGAGGACGGGTATTTACCTATTTCTTCCTCCACAAAAGAACCCTCTGCTTCCTGTCATGCGAAATGTTGTGTTTTCTGAGATTGTGTAACAAGTGTGTAAGGGAGCTTTCACACCAAAGTAGCATGCGACGTGCGACTTGCTGCCAGAAAGCAGGAAGCATGCCACTTATTTTAAAACCTACTCAAATATATGGGTGGTTTCACACCAAAGTCGCGTCGCAAAAATGCGACGTGGCAACATGCGACGTGCGACTCGAATATAAAGCATGTCGTATAATTTTGACACTTTGCGACGTGTTTCCAAGCCGCGTACACGTTGTTTAACTTGCTTTGGTGTCTGAGTTTTAAATATTTCTTGTACGTTTTTCGTGATGTCTAGCAAAAAATGTTTACCGGAAGATAACTGCTGGAATACAATAAACGTGCTATGTGTATCAGCATTATCTCGTAAGTACGGATGAATCTAGGAATTCCTTCTTTTTTTTCTCCTCCTCCTTGCAATCACAGCAGCAATTAACACAATATTGTCTTCTTCCGACGACATCTAGGCAACTGTTTTATTATTAGCAACAGAGGACTAATGATAAGTGGAGTAGCACTGTGCGACTTTGGTATGAAAGTTAACATGGAAGACGCAAGTTGCGACGTGCTTCCTGCTTTAGGCAGCAAGCCGCAAGTCGCATGCTACTTTGGTGTGAAAGCGCCCTAACAGAACAGAATGGCCCTACGTAATAGGCCTAAAAATGGTGGTAAATTGAATAGGATAGACTGCGCAATAGCGTGCGCAGCCCCGTTTATTAAATAATAAAGCAGGAATTTATTTTTCAAGTATAAATAACTAACCTGTTTACAAAATCGGTATATATTATTACGTAATATTACAATAATTTCATGATACCTATTACTACAACCTTACAAATGAAAATCTAATTATAAAATTACTGGATATCTAATAATACATATTTAAAAATCAAAATGTAAAAATAAATAACGGGGATGTTCATAATCATAGGGCCACGCATTTTGTGTCCCTAATCGGTAGATTTCTGCTAACTCGAGAGTCTACTAACTCAGGAATAAGCGCTCCAAAGTAACATTTTTCTAAATTTGGTTCCATTTTGTTTAGCCAAAAATTGTCATCTTTTTCTATCTTTTGATAGCCTAAATCCTTACTGGTATAAATAATAAAATAACAATAGGATCTGCCTGTTATTTGTAACTGACCCTGTATTTGATACATATAGTTGTGTGTGTTTTTTAATGAAACCTCTGTTACATTATGTTTGATTTCTTTAACTGTACAATAATCAATACTCTTTGTTTCCACAGCTTCCGCAACGGTCATATTTCTAGCTGTGTATGGGCATTTTACTTCGATAATGCCATTGTCATCAAATAATCCATCGGGTGATGCTGCCAAATATGGTTTATTGAGATGTACAAATAGTCCACATCTCTTCACGTTTAAACTAAACGTGTTTTGGAATAGCGCAATGGCATTCTCTTCGTTAATAATACCGTGATTGGTAGCTTTACATGTTATATGTGGCCCCGCATATAAAATACTTTTGACTAGATTGGCAGTGGACGTATTTGGCTTCATTTTGCAAACCCTACCGAAGTTGCTTGCTGTTAGCCTGCAAGCTTTTTCTTTGAACCATAGCGGATTTGAACTTTGGCCTCTGGTTGCAGCTTCAATGGCAACTCTATCAATTTTGGAAATTTGATTTAAGAGGTTACTTTTCAAAATGTTCAGTTCCTCTAAATTTTTGTATTCAGAATCGTTTGTATTTCCGTAATCCACATCAGTATCGTAAATAGTCCTACTTTTCTTGGTCCGCATCATCTTTCTACCTTTGAATCTTAGCATACAGTATTTTTTTGTATGTACGCCGATTTTTCCGCCTCCAAGTTTGCGGTGTGCAACATCTAGAAATGTACCCCTTTTGTTAAAACTTATAGCCGCTGCATTGCATCTAGCTTCGTACGATCCTCTACCCGAAAAATTTATTCTTTTGCCTCCTACCAGTTTGTTTACCACGGAATTAAAATTTTCTGCATAATTATTGTCTACATCATGTAGTAAACTGGAAGAATGGTGGGCTACGCGACTCAAACATTTATTAAACTCTTCAAATATGCAACTGTTCTTAAAATCTTCAAATACATTTTTTTCCAGTGGTTTTGGTCCGGTACAGAAATATTTATATGTTTCAGGAGTTAATTTACAACCTTCATGACATCCTAGTATATGTTTAGGTCCATTATGTATGTCATTTCTTAAATTATCAATTTTCACTGCTAGTGGCATAGCTTCACCTTTTCTGTGTTTTACGGCACTTACAACGGCAGTTCGAAATCTTAAAATATTAGATTTTAAAAAGTTTTTTAAAACACTGCTCAATTTTGCTGTTTTCGATAATTCTCTAATTTTATTACAATAATTACGCAATATGTGATTACGACACTCTATTTTTTCAATATAAAAATTGGCACCGTATGGTTTGGAATCACAATTTTTTTTATAGACGCTGCTATCGCCGTCGCCTATAAGTTTTCCAAATTTTACGCCATGCAAGTCTAGGGAATGTTTAAACCCATCCACAATAATTGCAGATTCCATCGAAGTCGATGTGCCCGTCCAGTTCCTGTAACACTTATGATCTGGTATGCTGGTCTTCGTTGAAGAATATTTCTGGCAGAACGAACCATATTTATTTTTTACGCCCAATAAAACTGTAGGACAACAATACAATATGCTTCTAAGAAGGCAATTGAAAGTACCTTACTGGCAAACTAATTGCAAGAAACTACTGTTTTTCAACAAAATGGAATTCCAGTATGGTATGCCATTAATAAGTTGCTTATGATAATGACAGTTTGATGAGTCTTTGTTAATGAGATTTGCATAGATATAAATAGTTTCATTTAGCAATCTGAAATAGGAAAATTATGGCGATATGAAAAATACATTTAGATGTTATGATACTATATAAAAAGAAACCTACGATATTAGACTCAAAAATAATTTAGAAGTAAATTCTACATAATATCTACATTTATTTTGCGAAAGTGTTTGGATAATAATATGGTTAAAATAGAATTCAAAATAAACACATTAGTATTACCTGTTGTGTTTGCTTTAGGCGAAACGTCCATTACCTGCCTCATTAAGATTATTATCTTAGCTGAAAAGTGGAAGTTGTCAACCGGTATGGTGGGTTGCATATTTTAAAAACAGAATTTTAAGTTAAGTACAGGATAACCTTAACTGCTCATTTTTCAGATTTTAAAGACTTCGTTTTTAGTAATGACTTTGATATTATTGCGATTTCAGAGACTTGGTTAACAACTTGGATAACTAGTAATACTGTTGCCGTAAAGGGATATAATTTTTATCGAGTGGATCGCCCTGAAAGAGGAGGAGGTGTGGGTATGTATGTTAGGACCATTTTTAAATGTACTATTTTGCTTTCTGATAATGATATCGAGCAGCTGTGGATAAAAATTGCTATTAATAAAAAAGTTTATTGTGTTGGAGCTATTTATAAGCCACCTTCACTTAGGTTCAATAACTTTTTAAATTCATTTGAGAAGTCGATTTCCAATGCGGTTTTAGTTGACCATTATGTTGTTTGTGCTGGGGACTTTAATGTCAACTTACTGCGTACAGAAAACCTTCATACGAATAAATTATTGCTATTATGTGACTCTTTAGGTTTAAAACAATTAATAGATACACCAACATATTTAACAAAAACTAGTGTGTCTTTGATTGATCTAATTTTTATAAGCACAAAGTTACGGGCTAGGTACTTGCAGTGTAAACAATGTTAAAGGCCACGAGTTAATATTTTGCACTTTAGAAATTGATATACAACAGACAGATGCAACCCTGCACAGCTATCGTGATTTTAAA
Source organism: Agriotes lineatus (assembly GCA_940337035.1). Classification (NCBI taxonomy): domain Eukaryota; kingdom Metazoa; phylum Arthropoda; class Insecta; order Coleoptera; family Elateridae; genus Agriotes; species Agriotes lineatus. The sequence continues at coordinate 193,945 of CALNHX010001254.1, read as the reverse complement.
AATCTTAACCATGAGCAGTTTCTTTTGGATTTGCAGCATGCCCCGCTTTATCACGTTACTGAGCTAAATGACATTGATAATAAAATTGAATTTATAAACGAGTGTATTTTGGATTTATTTGATCTCCACGCTCCTTTGAAAACATCAGTAGCTCATAAGAAAACATATGCTCCTTGGATTACTGATAATCTAAAATTGCTTATGTCTCTGCGAGATAAAGCTGCTGCAAAATTTAAAAGAACTAAACTAGCCGCACATTGGGACTACTATAAGAGTTTAAGAAATTTAACAAATAAAAAAGTCAATTTGGAAAAGAAAGCGTATATGGAATATAAATTTAATAAATCAATGGTGACAAAAAGATAATGTGGCGCGAATTGAAAAGACTAAGTGTAATTAATAAGAGTAAGCAAGCCGAAAGCATCCCTAGCCATCTAAAAGATATAAACAAAATTAATAAATATTTCATTCAGTCTGTGCCTGTGATTGACGGTAGTTCTAAGCATAACTTAATAAATATTTATAGTAGCAATAATAAAACTAATTTTACTGAAATGTTTAAATTTCATTATATTAATGACGAAACTATTTTAAAAATAATTAACAGCATTACAACTAAGGCTTATGGCAACTTTGTTCCCCGTATATAATTCCTATTATAACGCATTTAGTAAATTTTTGCTTTAGTAACTCAGTGTTTCCAAAACTCTGGAAGCAGGCGAAAATAATTCCCTTCCCAAAAAAAAAAAACCAACCAACTGAACACAAAGATTTAAGACCAATTAGTATTTTGCCTGTAATGTCCAAAATTACAGAAAAAGCAATGGCACTTCAGTTGCGTCAACACATTGAAAGATACAGGATACTACCTGAGTGACAATCTGGCTTTAGACCAGGATACAGTTGTTCCACAGCTCTAGTCAACATAATCGACGATATACTAGGTGCAATCGATCGGGGTAGACTAACTGTGTTGATACTGTTGTATTGTATTGTATTGTATTTTTATTCATCATAATATACACCGTGGTGCTTAGATATGTCACAATTCCAGTTTAAATATAAAAATATAAAAATAAAAAAATACAATGCATTTACAGAAATAGTCAACTACAGATAAATACAGTAACAACAAAAATACTAAAGTCAATAAAACAAGACAGTCTTAATTTTCAACAAATCTGAAATCGGAAAGTTCATAGTAGACATTGGCCAGAAGATGTTTTTTAAGCTTAACTTTGAAGAGTTTTGTTGGGGCATTTTTGAGAGTACTAGGAAGCGAATTAAATAATCCTATTCCGAAATTATTTCGTTTAGTGGACGTTAGTCTCTGCTGCGGAACCTGTATATCGCCTCGACTGCGGGTGTCGTAACCATGGGCATCGCCGTTTTTTGTATAATCGCCATAATGTTCTTTTATGTATAATAGATTACAATATAGTATTGCTGACGGTAGCGTTAATATGTTATATTTTTTAAACAATGGTTTACAACTGTCTAATTGACTCGCTCCCGCCAACACTCTCAAAGCTCTTTTTTGCACAATGAAAATTTTTTTAATATGTGTAGAGGTACCCCAGTTTATTAGACCGTACGTCATTACACTATGAAATAATGCGTGGTATGCAGTAATGGCAGCATCTAAGTTTACTCGATTTTTTATTTGTCTAATTACATAAATTGTTCTTGATAACTTGATTGAAAGATTGTCAACATGTGCTTGCCAAGTTAGTTTGTTATCCAAGGTAAGGCCTAAAAATTTGACGGTTTCACAGATATTTTGTTTATTTGAAAATAGTAAAGTGGTAGTTTTATTTTGGTTTAAACAAAGCTTATTTGCCTGGAACCAATCTGAGGCTTGGTTGATAATGTTGGTTTGTAACTGATTGACTAGAGTTTCATCTTCTACGTGGTTTGCAAAGGTCGTATCGTCTGCAAATAAAGTCGTGAAAACTGGGATGGCATTAGGCAAATCGTTAACATAGATTAAAAATAATAACGGTCCCAATACACTTCCTTGTGGGACACCATGTTGAATTGAAGACATCTGGCTGTACTGACCATTGCAAAATACACATTGAGATCTGTCAGATAAGTAGGATGACATTAGTTTTAGAGTTACTCCCCTGCAACCGTAATACTCCAGTTTATCTAGTAAAATGCTTTTTGAGACACAGTCGAACGCCTTGCTTAAATCAAGAAATAGTGCAAAGGAAGATTTTTTGTTTTCCAATGATTCTGTTATATAATTAATGAGATTCAGCACGGCTCCCGACGTGTCCCTTCCTTTTCTGAACCCAAACTGTCTGTCCGTAAAAATATGGTTGGTTAGAATTCGAACTGCAATAATGTTTTCTATAATTTTGGCCAAAATGGGGAGAAGCGCAATGGGTCTATAATTAGATCTATCATCAATTCCACCCGATTTATATAGAGGTATAATTTTGGCTTGTTTCAATTTATTAGGAAATATGCCCGTCTTTAATATGATGTTTGCAATATGAGCTATCGGGGCAGATAAACATAAAACATTTTCTTTGTACATACAAACCGATTGATTATATAGGTCTAATGATTTTGACTTTTTTAATGCCTTTATAATATCTTCTACCTCGGATTCCTCAACAGCATATAAGAAGAGTGATTGTTCATTGTTTACTGGTAATTTCTTTAGATAAACACTGTGTGAGTACTTTGATGGGGGAATATTTGATAATAAATCGTCGGCTACATGCACAAAGTAGTCGTTGTGAGATTCTGGGGAAATCACACTTACCACTCCATTGCTATTGATATTGTTTACACCTTTTTTTATTATTCTCCATATTGTTCTTTGTTTATTATCAGACTCCAAGATTTCTTTACTGATTTTTTCTTTTTTTAATTTTAAGATTTTTTGTTCGTATTCGTATTTTTTTTGTTTAAATTCAGCCGATAGAAGATCATTATTTTGCAAGTTCAATTTCAAAATGTTTCCAAGACGATTTATTTCTTCCCTGGCCGAAACTATTTCTGGATTGGTAAACATAGAGGCATTTTTACGTTTGTTATTTGTATTAATTTTAATGGGAGGAAAAGATAAATCGTGATAATATGAAAAAACTTTATAAAAAGCATTAACTGCGCAGGTTGGGTCAGACTCTCTATATAATTCTACCCAATCTTCAGTTAAGAGGTAATTTGAAAATTTGATTCTATTTCTAGAACTTTTATTTGGTACGGTTTTGTAAACAGAGATCGCCCGTTTTTGAATAGTGTTAAATTTAATTATTTGAGATTTATGATCAGATATGTGAAATTCAGCCACAGTTGCAAGTTGTGTTTCAAAATTTGTGAAGATGTTGTCGATACACGACTTGGAATTTTTTTGTACTCTAGTAAAGTCGGTGATATTTTTTTGTAATCCAAAAGAATGGAATATGTTAGTAATTTCGATGCTTTCCTTAGATTTAACTGCAAAATTTATATTAAAATCGCCACCAAACACTAGTTTACTATTTTTAAAATATTTAGATATTAAGTCAAGAACATGAGAAAGTTTATTTTTAAAGATATCGATATTACCACATGGTGAACGATATAAAGCCACCGCAACACAGTTCAAATCAGCAAGTTTAATGCCAGTGCATTCAAAATGTTTTTCACTGTTAAGTTCATTAATGAAATTTAATGATGTAAAAACGTGATCAGATCTAGTAAAAATGCATACTCCTCCACATTCACTCTCCAATCGGCAGTAACAAGAAGCTAGATTGTAATTATTTGGTGTATATAAATGTTTTTCTCCATCCTTAAGCCAATGTTCACTAATCATCACCACGTCAAAATTTTGTTCAGTTAAGATGGATTCAAGATAATTGTGTTTGTTTCTAATACACTGAATATTTGCATGCAAAATAGTAATATTACTGGTGTTTTTATTACAAAAGAGAGGCACTGAATGTTTGTCAATGATAGAAGATACTTGCTCTTCTGGGCACGTCGATCGTATTAAAAATTTCGTTTTGGCGAGTAGTATTTGCCATGGCTTTCCCTGGATTGTTGTAGGCGTATTAGATGTTGGGAGGAGACAAATGATTTGTAGGTTGCAAGGTCCGCCGATGCAGTAGAAGATCCTATGCCATACGCTTCAAAGTACTTCTTGTATAATTGTTTTAGCGACTCCACGTCTACAGGAAGGCCCTCAGAAGCTAAAAATACCCTTAGAGAAGCATTTGTGAAGCCCTCGTGACAAACTGATTGCGGTTGTTCATGTAGATAGGATATGTACAACCTGACGGCATTCATTATTGCTGGTTCCCGCAGACGAGCCAAAAGGTACCGGCCTTCATCGGTGGCAGATTGCATTGTCAGTTTCACCCTTGGCGGAGTCATTGCATCTACTGTGAGATTTGTTTTCTGGATGCCTGCACTCACAAATTTTATGGGTTGATTTTCTTTAAAGGTGTGTTGTTTGCCAGCTGCTATAGCCTCCCCATCAGAATGAAGCCTTAGAATCTTCTCTTGAGTAGTGAATTCTTTAGTTGTCTTTTTCTTCACTTTGTCCAGCTGCATTTCATTTCCTTCGCTAGGATTTTCCTCAAGATGGCATTTTCTTTCTACTGACCACTTTACCGATACACCAGCAGGCCAGAACTGCTCTTCTGCTAATCGAGCGGCAGACTTTCTGTTTATGGTGCCAATCTTGTATGTTATATCCGCTGCATTTTCTGATTGTTTTAATAGGGGGTAGCATCTTATAAAGTCCGACACTCCCAACTTATCTTTAATATAATGTACTATGTGATTGCTGTTATAGTACGATGGAAGGTTTCTCACAATCACATACTGCCATTCACTTTTGCCTACTTTTCCATCTTGAGTAGGTAATGTTAAATTTGACACTGGTTTTGGGCCACTCAAACTAGGAGATAGTTCTGTTGTTTGGGTGCCAACTGACATACAAGACTTTGATGTTTGAATTGGAGTCGGTTGTGAAGTTGAAGAAGCAACACCTGGAGATTTTAGGGTTTTCAGTCTTATTCGGAACTCCGCCATGGACTCTGATATTTTTGTTAACTTATGTTGTATCCCTTCTATGTTTTTCCTAATTTCACTTGAAGATGGATCGTGTACCTGTATTTTGATTTGGTCTTCATTGCTGTTGAAGAAGACTGAGGAGAGATTGAAAAGATCCTGCTGCATGCCGTTTAAACTTTTTCTAATTGATTGTGGGCCACAATCAGTGAAGGACTGACACATCGAGTAAATTTCCTCAACTCTTTTATGAAGCAAATCTAGCTTTGAATCTTGGTTATATACCAATTCGTGTGTTTCCGTAATAATCGGAATTGCATCAGCCACTTTCTTAATTAGTGACCCTATAGCCTCGATGTTATCTTTTGGTACTTGGTCCCTTGTTAATTGTGAAACTTTTTCATGCAGATATTTTAGATTGGGAGAGTCACATAGAACACAAAAATATCGCAGTTGGTGATTTTTTTGTTGTGAAATCGTTTTTAATGTGGTTTTGTCAAATCCACTGCATGCCATGCAAAATATGCGCCTACATTCGCCGCTACACTTTAGTTTATATTTGTCCTTAACATCCAGGAAGACTTTTTGGCAAGCATCGCATTTGAAATTAGCCATTTCAACGAAATTGAGGTCAAGTTCACTACCAGTAGTAAATAATTTAAATGTAATAGGAAGTCAAATTGCAATTACTTGCAAAATGTGTTTCCTATTGTGTCACTGGGTTATGTTATGATGAATTGCGTACATACGAAGTAATATGTAGTTTAGTCAACACAGCAAAACAATACACACATGAGTATTAGCATGAAAGAATGCAAAACACTGCAAAACAAGCGGAGCAAAACAAAAATGCGACCGCACTGCACGACGAGCAAACTAATACTGTAGGGTAAAGTATTGAACTGTACTACCTTCAAGATAGCTTCACATATAAAATGCTATTTCAATGGAACCTCTTATGGTAATTGATTCGTGCCCTTCTCTTATAGAATATTTTCTTGTTCTTAGTTTTCGACGTTTACAACACAGTTCTCCTTTTTACAGCATTTTTATATTTATTGCCGCGGCTTTTCCTTTCTAACTGTCGGTGGTGCTCTTCGCTTTCCTTTTCTTTATATTTTTGAAGACTGCCAAAAACAAAACATTTGTCGTGCATATCTTTGTATGATATGTAGAACTCTTCGATTAACTCTGTCTTAAAAAAGCTTATAAAGAACCAAAGCTATTAAGTTTAACATTTTGCAAAGCACACTTTTCCACGTAAAGGTCATAAACATCTGGTGATCTAGATCAGGTAGTAAACGCTTTGTTTTAAATGTTTTCTGCAGTAATGAAAATGTCCTCGTTTAGCTTTTCCATCAACATGGTGTTAGTTTCTTTTTAAACATAGTACTACGCACAAAAGCCTCATAGAAAGAAATGTTGACATATTTGAGTTTTCTCTTTGCTTTTCATTAAGAAATATTTCTTTGTTTCCGATCTTCTATACATTACTGCTGCTGTTCTTCTTACTTGTTCATCTTCTTCTACAACATACACGCTTAGGCACTATATTGGTTTTCGGTATCAAAATGAAAGAAGAATACGTTGTCTATCTTTTTAATGAAATTTATTCTATCTTCTATTTCACTTGTTCCACACGTATTCCTGTATTCGTTCAACACGAAATCATTTGCTTCTAAATGGGACTTATTAATCCTCTTAATAGTTTTTATAATATTGTCTCATTCAATAAGAGCTGTATTTTGTTTCTTTTTTTTTATTAACCTGGTCATCAGTGTCAAAATTGGCGTCGATAAAATTCTCAGCTGTAACTAAGTTTTTAGACCTTTAATTTTAGTTTTATGATTATCATTACTCTCACCAGAGATACTGGGTGGATACAGTTTATGACTGCTCACGTCGTCTATGAACTCATGTAATGCATCGCCCATTAAAATACGGTGACCAGCTAAAATTATTGTCAAATTTTGGTGCGTTAGGTGACCAGAGTAGGTACATCATTTTGTAGTACAATAAAATTGTACTCAGGAATTTGATCTTTACTCTCTTGAGATGTTACTATGTAGTTTGCTTTAACATATTTTGGGCTGTCATTCCAGCAGATATTTCGAAACTGCTTTGGTCGCCCCGGATATTACCTACAGACTCGGTATTAAAATCGTAGTTTACTTTCTTGATTTATAAATAGCTAATACGCAACGTATGATTCAGTTAACCAAACGCAATATTAAATATTAACAACATACTTATTACTAACGCCGATGTAACTAATATATCACTGCACACAACAATATATTCGACATTATGTTTGAATTTAAACAAAAGAAGTAAAGCGTAGGTTTTTTGACGAAATTCATCCAAAAGAGTATATAGCAATTATAGTAAAGCGTTTAGGGCTCTAACAACAATAACCGTAAAAACGTATGTATACACGTTCTCCTTACATTAACAGACACGTTTTTCAGATAGATATGCTATAATCCTATTCGAAATTTCAAACTGAAAATGGTGCTATTGTTGCATCATATTAAAGACACTATTCTTATCGATAGATTAAGCGAAAATAAGCTGAACCCAAAACCCAGATAATTGTAGATATGTTTCTTTTTCCATAAAACCTCGAATAGCCGTCATCGTTTAACGATAGTTTATTTCTTTATATGCAAATATATAACCCTTATTAACTCAATCAATGTAATGACATTTTATTTAGCTGATCATACGGTACAATTTAGATCAATACCTAAAATTTTTTAAAGCTGCAAGACTTCAGAATCGAATTCGTAACAACCCTACTGGTTTGGTGAGATTTGTAAGATTGCTTGTAATTTCAACTGAAATATCCCACTGCTATAAGTCAATAAATATCGTTCGACAGGATAATTTTTAAATTAGCTAACACCATCGAACCTGTACTTTGTGCAGCAGTCCTGGCTATAAATCGCGTGGAAGATTTTGTTTCGCTAGATAAAGAATCTCATCACAAAGCACAAACGAAATACAATAAATTTCAAAATGAAACAGTGGAAAGAGATTTTTAATTTTCAGCTTGATCGCTTGCTAAGACGATGATTTATTGAGGATACAAGAGCTAACGAACGAGTTTCAGATACCTCCTGCTTTTATTTGCCAGAAAATACTTTTAGCTTTCGACAACTTGTGGATTTGGTAAATAACTGCAATATATCATCTATTGGGTATGTGGGTCCTATTGGCAGGAAATTCTAGTAATATTAACACAAGTTCTTCAATGTTTCCCTTTTGGGGGCATGGATTTTCCTTAAGAGTTATCTTAAACTTTTGTAAACACTTTAACAAAGCTAACTGGATTAATGGGATATTATAAACATTTTTTTTAGAAAGCCAAGTAAAAGCTATGTAAAACGATATTTCTGATTAAGAGTAAGTTCTTAAGGTATCTCCTGAACTTGTTGGTTGGAAGATTGAGGCTGAATTGAGATTTCGGCTTAGTATGGGGTTTGGTTACACTTGCACAACCATATTTATACTACTAAAGAAAACAAAATTTCTTCAGAAGACAGAAGGCAGAAGGCATTATCTTAGTAGCTAACGTTACTTGAAGATAATGTTCATAAAACGTCTCTAGTATATTCTATGGGGGTGAGGTAATTATACTCAGTAGTACGATATATGTCAATTCCAAATAAACTGTTTTTAAAGGGAGAGAAAGAGATAATCGTAATTTAATCAACTTCATACAAGGTACACATTACAAATTATAAAAATCTGTAGGTTAACATAGAATAGATGCTTACGTGGTACAAGGTTTGGCATTATTACCTTAAAAGTTTAAAGTTGTGAACTGGAAAATTGTTACGCCTTTCACTAATTTTAAATTAAATATAAAATGTGATTTGTACACATATTTATTGAGTTACAGGGGCCTTGCTTTTCTGTGTGCATAATTTATACTTTGTCGTTAGTACTAAAATATACAGTGAAGCCCATTTATAATGCAATATAGCCATATTGCAAGCTAAATGGTCCCTCACTTTATCATTGTAATATAGGCAACCCATTATACATTCATTACCAGATAGTTAGTTTTATCTAACAGAAGTTAGTCACAAAGCATTACCAAACTACCAAGAAAGGTTAACCGCGAAATAAAACGTGTTCATAGTTAAAAAGGATTGCTTAATAACAAAAATTAATTATATAAAAATGAATAGGAACAGCAGCAAGCAATTACGAGTATTATAATTACTGCTCGAAGTGCCCACCTTGCATTTCCAAACAGAATGCTAAAGGATTGTTAAATTCTGTAATCGGATTATTAACGAAATTAACAAGTATGTTTTGATATTTATTCATTAATCTCTTTTTTACATTTTATTCTTCAAATAACTCCATAGAAAAGTAATTCGGAAAGAGATCACGAGACCTTCGGCGGCCAATTGATAATGCCCCGTCTTCCAGTCCACAAAGGAAATTTGGCGTTAAGATAAATAACTACCTCCCTGGTACAATGAGGGAGGGCTCCATCCTACTGCAATATGATATCACGCAGCTCGATATTAATATTAGCATCTATGATTACTTGAAGTAGCTGCACTTGTAATAGCTGCAAGTAATTGGCACTATTTAGAGTACCATCTATAAATATTGGTCCTATAACCTTGCCGTTCATAATAACTTGCCAAATATTTACAGATTGTCGATACTGTGTATGCGATTCTTGAAATGCATGCAAATTTTCAGTTGACCAAAACCTAGGATCCGGGAAACAGTAGATAATATTTAAAGAAAACTGGATTAAGAAGACACCTACCTAACGTTTTGAGAATTTACTATCTCAAATAAACGAAACGTGCATTCATCAGAGAACAGCATGTGATTCAATGTTTTCATTAAATATTCTCTTCATTAGTGTTTCACAAAACACTGTTTTATTTTCAAAATCACTTTGGAGAAGCTGTTGATGGTTGTCATTTTTGTAACTTTTGTGTTTGTGTTCATGTAGTATACGAATCACAGATGTCTTAGAAAGTCCTGTTAGTCCGGCCGCCAAATGAAAATTTTTGCTTAAGTCAAAAGGACATGATGAAGTACAATAAAAAGCATGATGACACTCCGTCACCTTTGGCATTTCATATTATAGTGAGATGTGTAAACTACCAGAAAATATACAAATATAAAAGGAATTGTTTCAATTTGTGGTTTCTGTTATTTCAGATTTTGTTGCAATAAAAACATTAGGTGAAGAATGGAAGACAAATGCTATTTTGAGTGGAAATTTGATTGTAGCAATCGTAAAGAATAACTTACAATGGCTGGTACTCAGAGCATACAAATTATTATAAAGAGCAAACTAAAAAACTAAAAACCATCGCGATAACAGATACATAGAACTTGAAGAGAAAATTAGTGACGATGGGGACTATACAATACTGTGTCATAGAAGCTGCATATCTACATACACATCTAAAAATCATGTGAAAAGATTAAGATCTCAAACTTGATTTACTGGTAGAGGGGCCAGTACCTCAAATTTGAATATACAACGCCGACTGGAATGCAACCATTTCATTTATTCAACATTGCATCTTCTGTGGCAAGAATTGTGAACTAGAATAAGATAGAAAACATCCTGATAGATGAAGAGCAGCCTTTCCGTTTCGAGAGTTAAAAGACAGATAAAAAAAAATAATTGTCAAGACCGTTATGCTTGAAAGTTGCGCTGCAAGAAATGACAGGTGGGCTCGGAAGTTAGAGTCCGATTGGTTAGTAGTGTTAGCGACTTACAAGCTGGAGATGCAGAATACCATCTTTACTGTTGCAACAGATTCATGGGCTCAAATGCAGTTGAATTTGCAAAACCTAAGTGTGAAGAAAATGAAGTAACTGATATCTCAGTTAACGAAACCGTGAGTGCGCTTTTAGCAGATAAAGAACTCATCTGGAACTCTATGGAACTACACAAACTTTATACTGATAGTGGAGGATGTAATCTTAGCCGATCAAATTGTGTTCTCATAGTGCTCTCGTCACCAAGATTTACTAATGTTATTACTTTTCCCAACAAGGCAGCATTGACTTTAAGTCCTGACCATGCCGACGATGATACAAATGCAGCTGAAACTAAAATAGCAAAGCAAATAAAACGTGAGGTTGCGGGAATAGTACGAAACAGGGAGTAGTATAGTTATAAACAGTATAGCACCAAAGATTGCAGTAGAGCAAGGAGAGCCACAGGAGCCAGCAAAGTTTACAAACTTACAACACCACTGCCTTCTTGCAAAGTTGTTATGAGTGCAACAGAAAACAAGAAGCAGTTAATAAATCTCATACGCTGCAGCATTGTCAATGATATCACGTACAATGCCGGGTATGCGTAAAAACACAAATTAGTCTTAACAGGCGCAGACGCACAGCCGTGTAAACTTTATTGTAGTGAAATAAAACGAAGGCAAGACCTAAGAACAACACAGGAGGAAGCTGACACGATCCTTGTTCTACAAGCAATCCAGAAAACTGCTGATGAGCATGAACAGGTAATTGTCATATCAGATGACATTGATGTCTTCTGGCTACTTCTATACTATTATAACTTAAAGAAAATATCCACTTCAGTTTTGATGAAATTACCAGTCCATGGTCGTTCAGTAATAGACATTAGAGCATCAGCTATGAAACATAAAAGCGCAATACCTGATATTATTGCAGCGCATGCTATTAGAAGATGTGATACACTGCTATGTATTGGAAAGAGTAGTCATCAAAAAATTACAAAGTGGAAAATCTTTATCCATGGTAGAAGAGCTGCATGCTAATCATTCTGATCTTATAGAACAAACATCAAAGTTCACGACTGCATGCTATTGTAAATATTCGTGCAATTCAACTTCAGATGCCCGTGTGAAACTATGGGCAATTAGAATTGGAAGTGATAGGTCACAGCTGCCCCTTCCTTGCTAGCCATCTCCAACAGATGCGGCTTTCACAGAGAATGTAAAGCGTGCTCACCTTCAAACGTGTATTTGAAACCAGTCACTGGACTCTGATCTCACAGATTTGAATACACTACTTTACGACTTCAATAAGGATAAAAACAAGATGCTTAATGCCCATAACATTGCCAGAGAACACAGAAGTTGCACCTAATGACATTCTGGGATTGATTAAATGGTCTTGTAAAAGCAAAGCTCCTTGCAAGACTATAAGGTGTGCGAAGCCGGACAACTCGGCGCCGCCATCTCGGCGCCGCCACTTCGGCGCCGCCATCTCGGCGCGGGGCCAGCTCGGCGCGGGGACAACTCGGCGCGGAGCCATCTCGGCGCCAGCCAACTCGGCGCGAGGCCATCTCGGCGCCGAATTTAAATTCGCAAACTACAGTGTGCACTACGTAAGAAAATTATTATAAACAAATAATAAATAAAGTGATCGGCAAAAAGTTGGCATCAAATGAAAAAAAAATATTTAGAATTTCTTGGAAAATCAAACACTAACGACCAGAGGTAATTGCAAAGTGATTACAAATGGGCCAAACAAAAGTTGTCACATGACTTCCGTTATCAGTAAAATTTTACATTTTTTTAAAATAATTACGAAACGCATTGAAATTTATTATGAAATAAAAAACTTTGTTAAAAATATTTGTTTTTCCATAGCAGTTTTTGTTAAAAGTAAAATTCTTTGATATGGGACCTAAACATAAAAGAAAATGTGAGAGGTCAAAGTTGGCAGAGGATTTTGAAATTTTGGTATAGGAGCCTAGATGTTGATTCTAAACAAGTTTTCTTAATAACTTTTTGTCGTATTTTCTACATAAAAGGCACGGTACTCTACAGTAAAATAGGTTTTTTGAAAACTTCAAAGGCATACTTGATTTTTCAAAACTGAAATACTGTTCGAAATTCGCCTTTAACCAAGCAGGGCTGAACCCCAAAAAATTAAAATTTAAATCGAGAATTTTTTACCTTTTACAAGAGTCGTTTCACCTATCCGGGGACACACTGTATATACAGGGTGTCCGGAAAATACGTGTACAACGAAAGACCACAAGTTCATTGGCCCAAAGTATGATGATTTAACTCAACTTTCCTATACAGGGTGTCAGGAAAGTCAACCGTGTCACTTCTGGAGATACTAGGGGGCGCTATATGGAGTCGAAAAGTTGTAATCCATTTTTAGCTTAGAAGCATAGTTTTCGTAAAAACGAATGTTGAAAATGAAAAAGAAAAAGTTGAGAACTGCTGTACTTTTGTCACATATACCGTCTACATACATAATTTATTAGCTTTTAGAACAGTTTCAAAAGGGAGTTTGGTATTTTTAAATCAAACAATGAAGACAAAATATCTACGTACTCACAGACCCAACAGCACCAGAACACCATACACAAAAAACATATCAGCATACTCCTGCACGGTGTATATTTGTTTATAGTAATTTTCTTACGTAGTGCACACTGTAGTTTGCGAATTTAAATTCGGCGCCGAGATGGCCTCGCGCCGAGTTGGCTGGCGCCGAGATGGCGGCGCCGAGTTGTCCTATACCCGAGGCACCCTAAGGTGTGGCTGCAAAAGTGCTGCTTTGCTCTGCACAATGATTTGCTTATGCAGTACGAATGTCTGTTGTAATGACTTAATGCTGCTGAAGTTGAAGAAGATAATGATGAACACGAGGGTGAAGACCACGATGAAAATCAGTATGGCGACTATGAGCTTGATGATTCCATTGAAGATTAGTGATTTTGGACAAATTTTCTATAGTGTCTAAACTTTAAACTGATGTTTCTCCATATGACTTTAAATTTCTGCTTTACTTCCAGAATAAAATATTTTTTATATATTAAATATCTAAATTGGCCTTTTTAAACAGTTTTTCAATTTCCATTGCCGATTTAAACCTTTAATATTTAAATACTCATTATCACGATTTCACTAACTTTCTAATATTATTGAAAATAGTGTATATCTTCAGTTGCCCAGAGGTGACAGTTTGTCATCATTCAAATATGTGAAAAAGACTACCTGATGAAACAAATTACATCGAGAAAAAAACTTAATACGATATTTTTGGGTTTTTTATTTGGCGGCCGGACTATGTCTAAATAATTTATTGTTTAATTTGTGGGAAAACTGGAGAATCCGCTGCACATTCCCCTCCTATTGTTAATATTAATTATTATTAACCACGTTTCTCTAGTAACCATAACTAAATTTAAAAGAAGCAAATAAAACGAGGGGAATATATGCCCCGGATTCTGCAGTTTAGCCAATAACGTAAATAGGGTAAATAGAAGTGGTATAAATAACTGCATTTTCAGTTAAGAAGCAATAGTGCAAAATTCAATAAATTTTCCTGACGTAATTTCGAGTAATTTGAAAAATGTTCTAGAGGATAAAAAACAATACAAGAAGTTCATCTAATTTTTTGCGTTTTGTATGATTTTGTTATAATAATCGATATTAGTAATAAAAATATTAATTACTTGATTGGCAATCCCTTCAGTAGAGATATTTTTATTTTCTGTAATGGCTTGCAACACGTTTAATTGGGTAAATTCATGTGTTCTACGTCTGTTTTCTTCATGTAGTGCCAGGCAGCCTGTACTTGCAAATTTTCTAACTGTTCTTGATATTGGGGACGCATTAGGGACTGGTCTGTTAAGATATTTTACACTAGAATGATCCCTAACATTACCTAATGATAATGCGGAGTGAAACATTATGCAGATTTATATTTTCTCTTCGTCTGTATAAGTCATGTTTAATAAATCCTTAGTTTTAAATATATTATTTATTAAAATTTTTGAAAAACCCCTTGCATAACTTTACAGGATATAAAACAATAAACAATACATAAATAACATTTTTAAATTAATGTATAATGAGTTGGCTATATTCCAATGATTCGGATGATTTAGCTTGCAATATGGTCATGTTGCATTATAAATGGACTTCACTGTATATACTGGACTGCTATTTTATAATTATTTTTTCGCACAGCGCGTTATTGCTACCAACATTTGTAAAACATTTTTATTCAACACTTTTCTGTCCTTTATTTATCTATGAAGCATATTCATCCTATACGTCTGTATAAATGTGGAACACTCCATGAGAACAGCTATTATTTATCAAAGGTAGAATATAAAAAATAAAAATCAAGCCACCTCTCGGAAACTGGAAAGCGATAACACTGTGTTAACCGTAAATCAAACGTTTCAACAAGGAGCTAATTAAATTTCAGTATCATTTAAATGCCATCCGCACTTGCTGAAAAATCAAAATCGTAACGGTGGTTTTGAATTGCCGCGGATATGCGTGGCAATTTGCATCAAAATTCCATTACAGAGAAACAATTTCCGGACTGGTTTTTGCTCATTCTCTGTAGGTGACCGTTTACACTGCAACAGCTTTCAGCGTCCGAATATAATATTAATTTTATATAGGTCAGCCACTTTCGTTACAGCGAGATGCTCCGCTGAAATGCATGCACATGAATAATAATGAAATTCGTTGTTTGGTATTATAATATCAGGTTACAATATTCAAGACAAGTTGATGCACGACTTTAGATACAACTTCACAGTTAACAAACAAGTTTTGATGGTCTATTTCTCAACCCACTTCCACATTTGCGAATAGCTAGGATAACTATTGTAATGAAGCAATTACTATGCTGAGCCATAAACTTGCAAACAAGATCGCGTACCGATTCATTTCCTTTAAATGGGTTGACGTGAAATGATAATATCTGAGAAGACGGCGGCAACTTCTGCTGTTCTAAATAATACGTGGCTCATCCCAAATAATATTTCATGCAACATGCGCCATAATATATATTTCATTTCAAAATCAAGGCGTCATTTGTACTGTTAATTAATTCCACCTGATAAATTTATGGACGCGGAGCTTTCGAGATATGCTATAATGTAGTCCAGCTATGTGTACGAATTTACTCAAAAACTGTATTCAGGTTCGTTGCACGTGCTGCTTTGAACGTTTTAAGGATCCGTCTTTCGTAGGAAAAATAATAAAAATTGATGAAGAATGAATTACAGCAATTTTCTCTTTGCAATTATCTGGAAATTAAGAAAAACTTTACTGATGCTTTAAGCTTAGGGAACATCTCTTGAAAGCTATTATTCACGAATTAAGGAAATACGGCGCAAACAAGATAAAGATATTTCACTTAGCTACGGGTTGTGAATTTCCAACAAGCCCAGTATTTCCGAAAGAAGAATTTTCACAGTTCAGTTAAACATGTGGGTGTATTTGTATAATGTGGACGGGGATACTAAAAGAACAAATATTAACTTCTGAGAAAAGGTAATCAATGTTGAAACGCCAAAAAAATAATTATGGAACTATTTTTCTTGTTAATTAATTTAGTTAAATGAATAGCGGTACGTACAGCATTCTATTTTAATAAGCCAATTAGCTGGTTCCTCACGGACGCAATATTATGAGAATAAAGTAGGCATTAGTATTTTGGTACCCACTGCAGTAATTCTTGTAGTCACTAAAACTTAATGATATGGTTTCATGGCAAGACGTGAGGTACAATGAAAATTGTATCTTATTAATAAGTAATTAGAAAATATTAACGCAAAACTATACGAAAGATGCATAATATGTTGGAAATCAAACAGCTCAAGGAACACATGAACCTATTTCAAAATTAACGTAGCACATTTGCTTATTCAATGTCATTATTTAACCTGACAAGGTATGTACCCACAGATAAACAATTATGACCATGAAATTATATGCCTTGTATATTCTAGCTATAACGTTTAGAAGCTTTTCAAATAGGCTTCCACTTTGCAAATGTTTGTTTCTCTGTTTGCATCCTATAAGCTCTATCTCTTTTCATTCTTACTCAGCCACACTAATGTCAATTATATTTTTCACGCACAACATCCACAAAAACCTTCCCACCTCATAAAATACAATGGGCTACAAAATTCTTTAACCCATTCAAAATCCCTGAAACACCTGTGTTAACAAAAATGTTCAGGGTATGTTTTGCCTTCGACTACATACGAAAAAGCTGGAGAGAAATAAAAGCTATCCTTACAGATTGTAATTCAGAAAACATTTGACACAATACGGCTACTACCTCGTGTGTGAGAGAAGCGTGGCTAGCGTCGAGATGGTGGGTTTTACTTCCAATCACCCAGTAGCTCAGTGGAAGAGGTGTGTAAGAAGAGTAGTTGGGGCGAACTTATAAATAAAAGAATGGGGACATTTGGGAACTAAGATGAAGGACACTTTTAACAACCAATAAAAATTATCCTACATACGAAGTAGAAGCTTTAGAAAAGATAAAAATACTTTCTCAACCAGGTACTTGATAGCGATGCGATAGTATCTACAAAACCGCAGAAAATAATGAATAGGAGGAGGGGTTACTTTGAAAAGAATCTGAATTTTGATGAAGGCGGGCAAGTAAAACAGCTAAATTGAAGAAGAAAGAAAGATAGGCCAATAAGTAGACTTCATAACAACCGCTTTGGCGTTAAGCGAAAGTGGGAAAATTTAGTTTAGGGAAGTTGTTTCTATGCCTGTTTGTGTGGAATATTAGAAAATAGACTGAAAGGCTTCCAGACGGGATCTATGTCGTCTCTTTATTTGTTTTTGTCTATTTGCATTCTCGTTACCAGTAATAGACGTTAAACGGTGACGTAACTGCGCTGTGGGTATGGCGTAGTATACGTAACGTATAGTCAACTACCGAGCCAGAGGTCGCAAGTTTGTTACTCGGTTCGGAAAATAGCTTTTAAGTTATCGAAAGATTCAAATTTCTCTCCATTCTCACCTTTAAATCTAAAATGCCACGCAATCGGCGCTTTTCGTCTTTTTCGCACTCTCCTTTAATGGTAGGCATTTATAAACCTCTGACTCAACTTTAAATCTAGATTTCGCAATAATTAATTTCCGTATGTCTTGCGAATTCCTTTAGCTAAAGTTGTCACAAATATGACGGGATCATATGTATAACACAATGTGATAACGGCAATATCACTCTGAAAGCACCGTTTTAACAGATTACGAAGACTGAATTAATGTGTCTTGAGCAGGCGTCCCAAAGAGCGCAAGGCAAAAATCACTCCGTCCCAACACTATGCCGAAGTATCAATAAAGAACTTACATCTTCCTATCCTACATTTTTGTGTGTTTTTGATACCTTACCTTATTAACTTTAGAAGTATGTCGTTGACTTACTTAAAAGTGATTCTATCTCACAACACTATTGTTTTTCCTTTTTCTAGTACCTTCTAATATAAAAGAAAAACATAAAAACGCTCACATTCCTAGCTCAAATGTTACATCATTAAACAGAAGATAAACATGTCGTTTGTTTCTCATTTGAAATAGAAACTCTGTCCGCGATGCTCCTTGAGTTTATGTAATCCTTTGATTTGCGCAGTTCCGTGGGTTACTTCTTGCACTCGTTCAGGACGCACTTCGGGACACATATTGTATAATTATATAACCAGGTTGTTTTACTGAAGGAGGGGAAAGTTTTGTTTGATATAAGATGTGACTGGAGTAGCAAGGCCCAACTCCTCCTTAGACAATTTTTAGCCTGTATCTAATCACAAATGAATACACCTCAGAGTTTGGAAGTATATTTAAATAGTAAATAATTACTTATATATAATTGAATGTGTGTCGTGTTTGCTCATTTTGAACTCAAAACCTAGTATTCGTATAGGCACAAAACACGACGTTTGCATAAAAATACTTCGCCGGTCAAAATGTGTGTGAAATATGACCTAATGATATTATTATAATGCAGTCTGCATAAAGCTTCCTTAGAGTATTGCAACGTGACCCAGTAAACCGACACTAGCTTGTATACAAATAGTTTAATTGGCATATGTCGTGAACTAGTTCTTTTATTCTAATTGAACTCACTTTTGTGTCCGCATGCTTTTACTTAATTGTCTTATTTCATGGGCAAAAAATAGTTTGAACAAACTCAAAAGGTTATGTTCTGGCATGTGTTACAAAACATTTCTATACCGGATATAAAAATGGTTATTTTTGTAGTCCATGGAATTAACACTGATGCAAAAATGAAAAAAATCAAAAACATGGTAATTTCTATAAAAAGTACATCTACCAAGTAGCAACCTGCTCACCTGACGCATTCCTCCAATCGAAGTTGCAAATTGTGCATGGCGTTGTGCAATATATCTTGTGGGATGGGTGAGCTATTCACATAAGCTTCCCTTTTTAAATATCTCCATAACAATATCGATTGGACAAATGTGTGAGCAGGGAGGGCCGTTGGTTGGTAGATGTAATTTGACTTCAACACGTAAGCGGTTCTTATGTTCCTCCTTTTTTTGTGATTTTACTCAATTGTTTACTGGTCGTTTTATATCAATTTCTAGCTTCACAAGTGATAGCAATTTATTGTTAATCGCGCAAAAATCGCTTTCCGAGGTTTCTTAAAATTTTCAGGTTTCAGGGTCCCTAAATGACAGAGAAACAGGTTTTCTCAACCGTCCGTCCGTCTGTCCGTCTGCCTGTTGGCGGTATAACTCAATAACTATTTCTCGGAGGAAGACATTATTTTGCATGTAGATTATATATCTCCCTGGCATGACACCAAGAAAATTTGGAAGAAATGTAAACAGGATGAGTACCTTGAAAAATAAAATTATATTAATTTTTGCTTAAACTGAGAAATAGATAAAAGCAATACAGTCAGGCTTTATCTTAGACGAAAATGAGATTTAACATATACAGGGTAAACATCAATTGGGACAAAATGAAATGGTGTCTTTATGATGCAGAAGAAACTTGTTCTATTCGAGCACGGCGGTGGAGCAGTTGTGCAAGCGACCACAAGCGTCGGACTAGAAATTGGGCTGGAAATATTAATCTGATTCTCTTGTGAGCGCACAGTTCGAATCCCAGCGGACTACATTTTTTGTTTGCAAATTGATGTAATTTGCGTTAGGGAAGTTCCGTGTGAACCCCTTTACAAAGTTATATATCGTGTGTTTTGAGGTCGTATAGCTGCTAGAACTCTTTATTTTGTTCTGTTGTCTTTTTTAAATTATCTGCGAGTATTTGTCGTTGTCTATCCAATGCGATACACTTCTCTCCCTTAACCGATTTTCAACTGCAATTATTTACTTAATTTTGTAAATCACACATTATTTGTAACAATAGTTAATGTAGCATTGCGATTTACCATCGCGTACTACAAATTATATTCTATTTTTACAAAAATAACACTGGTCGACAAAAATGAACCTTTTTTCTTTCACAAGAATTAAAATAACGGATCCTAAAAGTATTTTTGGTGCTGCATTCAAATATCATTTCAGTTTTTCCCCATCGGTCAGGAGTTTTGTGTGATATTCATTTGAATATTTTATAATATTTTAAAAAATCCGTAACTAGCTATCTAACTCAAAATTATAACTACGCATTCTGAGTTACCTAGACAGTGGTAGATAGTGAGTTTCGGGCATATTTTGCATCTGGAAAGTCTCTCTTCTTGGTCCAACAGTAGTCAGCCAGCATATTGGAACTCCACGTGCCTTGGTACCTCTTCTCCATTGTAGAAATTTGCTGATGAAAACGCTCACCGTGTTCATCTCAGTCTAAGTGAGAGTCCAAGAAGTGTATTTTCAAAGACATGTTGCATCCCATAGCTTTATAAGAATGCAGAAGATCAGCCACTATGTTACGATAGTTTTCTGCTTTATGGTTTCCAAGAAAATTGCAACTTTTGAATGACTGCGAGGCTGCTTTCTCCAGCGGATTAACCAGTCATTCAAAATGTTCGTCAGCCATTAATGACCGAATTTGTGGTCCTATAAAAATTCCAAACAGAAAGGAAGGAAATATTTCACTAGTGAACAAACTCACAGTCAGCTCAATACTGACACATGACAATGCCAGATTAATAGGGCTGAGCATGTCCAAACATAAATGAACCTGCACAGTCTTGTTTTATGGTGCTTCAGCATGATATTACAAATAATTTCCTTAAATACAGCTTGGGTAAAATCGCTACATATGAGGTAAAGGTTCCTATGACAGGACGCTAAAATCAGATTTTGAAAAGTAGCTTTCACAGAAAAACTATGCCTGATGGGAAAATTCTGACTACCCATTATATATTCAGGATGAAAAAATGCACTAGATTCACTATTCAGATTTCTTGTGAAAAAAACCTTGTCGACCAGTGTAATACAAAAATGGTGTTCCTACAGAACTGTAACTATTATTTAGCTAGCCCTGGTAGCTACAATAAATAAAATACACATGTCAATACTTTACTTAAACAAATCTAGAGTATATTTATTTTGATTCTATCATTCGTTAAATTTAGTACTGTAAATCTTTACTATCAATGTATTTGACGGTCGGTCTAACTGGTAAATTACTTATTAACAAATTCTATTCATTTAGTTACGATGAAAACTGTCATTGTCTAAATTGTACACACAATTGCAAAATTGAAATATCTGCGCACGAAACGCTATTTGCCGGCTGTGGTTCAATATTGAGGCTCGCCAGTTGTTTATTCAATTATGATCATTTTGTTTAGAGGTCAAAATAAAATCAGTTATACTGCAAAACATGGGATTTCACGTACGTGACTAGCAGCTCCACTGTCGGAAAAGGTGCATTGGGGCTTCAGGATAGCGTATCTAGATGGAATATAGTTTCTTCATAAGGAATTTATTACGCATACGTAAAGGAAACTACGTTTGAACGAGGTAATAGTAAATCATTAGTTTGACACGTGCTGAAATACATATAACGTGCATTTTTTATTAAACTATTCTTATTTAAAAGATATTTCAAACGTTTGTACTTGTCCTTCATGTGCTTCTTGTGCTGTGTTTATAATCTGCCACGGAGATGAAATGCTATGCCGTCGTAAATTATAAAAACACCTTCAACACTAGGAAAATGGCAGGTATCTCATTGTTATTCATGGCGATATTCATTACTAAGTCAGTAAACAATATAATTATATATTTTTCAACGTGAAAGTACAGTTCTATCGGAATAATATTTTATCTGAGATGTTGCTGTGCACCTACTATAATATCAAATCTCTTCAATGTTACAGAAATATGTCACCTTTATTTACTGCTTGAAACTGTATGCAATGCTACTTAGAGAAATTACTTTTGTACCTTGAAGCTGCTTGTATAAACCTGAATCCTAGTAAATTGGAATTTAAGCCTTATTGCATATTTATGTAATCTCAGGCTGAACAAAAACCAGTTACTCTAGAATGCTTTGAGAAGAGACGATTAAATTGTTGTCTAAATATAATGTTGCAGCAGAGCAGGAAATTGCAGTAAAAGAAACAACTGGTAAATTGAATAAAGTACACTCTAACGACGATGCAACATCGATATCAGAATGTTTCATTCTACTTAAATTAGATCTAGTTCTCTTGCACAGAGACTGCACTTGTACGAATAAATTCTGCATTGCTTGTACTATAAATTGTCCAAAGAAATCCAGAAGTTGAATTAATGTTTGTGCACTTTGAGTTCTGTTTTGTATAGAGTCTGTGGAGCAATCTCCTAAAACATTTGCATTGAAATCTTGGCGGGGTGTAGCGATTGAAGTTACTGTGCGTTTTTTAAATGTCAGTAGGCATACATTCTCAATTGCGAGGGAGTGATGAGTCGTTGTAATTAAGCTTAGATGTCTATAAACAATAAATTATAACAATAAAACTTATGGAAACGGAGAGGATTGTGATACTAAGTTACGCTGCATGGCGACATCGACAGGACCAGACCTATAGAAGTCGATTACTCAAGGAAGATTGTAAGATTTGCTGTTAGTAAGATAAAGAAACAGAGAAATAGATCACCTCAAAGATCTTCCTAAACCGGTCGTCCTACAGTAACAGCAGAAGTGTCAATGTTATTTTCCAATGAAGAAGGCTACCTAAGG
The DNA here is from genome assembly GCA_940337035.1 of Agriotes lineatus. Taxonomy (NCBI): domain Eukaryota; kingdom Metazoa; phylum Arthropoda; class Insecta; order Coleoptera; family Elateridae; genus Agriotes; species Agriotes lineatus. Next base: position 170,996 of record CALNHX010001254.1, on the reverse strand, counting down.
GTTCAAAAAATAATAGTTGGTATTGTTGCAACGAGCGTGAATGTGTAAACCAGTGTTGCCTAATAATTGGATTAGTAGACGAGGAGCTGTAGAATAGTCGGCAAGATCTCGGGATCTTTTCCCACTAAATTATTTCTTTTGATGTTACACAGACCTCATGATTTAGAAAAGCTGAAATAACGAAAAAAGATCTGATATTATTAAAAGCGTTTTATATGAATTCTTAGTTTTGTGATATGTTATTATTAGTATATTACAGTTTGAACATTTATTATACGTTATCATTCGAAATCCTTTATGTTCTATTAATTTCTTTAACCCATAAACAAAACAGCAACCCATGGAATGGAAAAACTTTGCTTCTCCAAGACCTAAATGTTCAGAAATATACTTGAAAAGCTCTGGTCTCAGTTGTATGGGATAGTCGTAGGCTAAACATGGTTGAATATCTGTATAAAAATAGAACAAGAACTTACAATATGATTCCATACTACTGACAACACTACGGGAAACAATAGTAGAAAAAGACGCGAAAAATTTACCAGGTGTGTCTTGTTTTTGCAGAACAACGCACCTATACACAAGTCGTACATTGCAATGAATACCGTTCATGATATAGGTTTAAAATTACTTCCTATTACCCCTTATTTCCCAGATTTGGCTACCTCGAACTAACCTATCTTCTCTCAAATGAAAATTAATTTTAAAGAACGTAAATTTTCTTTTAATGAAAAGGGCTGATTTGCAGAGCAAGAAAGCACTTTCTTTCAACGTTTATAGGCGTCGCAGGTTTGCTGTAATAATTGTGTTATATGAAGAGGATACTATGTTGAATAATGAAATATTTTATTTTAAAATGTTGGTTGATTCTATGCATCCTCGTAGTCGTAACACAACAATAAAATATTTAACCCCTATTATTGCCACGTTCTCTCAAGCTTTTTCTCAAACAAGTTATTTAAGTTATTTAAGGACATAACGACTCTTTCAAACAGCGTATTTCATTTTCGAATTAGAATGTATCATTAATAAGTACAACTTTTTCTTTACATTCCAACTTGCTCACTTCTTTATTGGATAAGCTGAAAAGCAAAAAACATTAATGATTAAGCCAATTAGCGCTTTTAATTAAATACGAGTAAGCGTAGCTTCGCATCTCACATCAGCATAGCTAAGGAATCTCTGATGCAGTCATAATGCAGTAGTTATGGATTTTTCTTCGAATGTGGCTGTAATCGTGCTAAATACCACCAAAATGTAAAATTTAACTTCACACATGTTCACACGAAGCAGTCATTATAAGTTGCTAATGCAGTTATAATACCCAGACTTCACGTAAAAGGACCGGTGCACGTTCCATTATGTGGAACAAATGTAGTTAACTCTTCTTCGTTACTCTCGGGAGATCTTAATTGCTCTAGAAAACTTACATTAATACCAATAAACTCAATTTGTTCTGGAAATTTTTGCTCTAGTGAAAACTACCAAGTGCATGCGTCGCCAAATGGCACTTGCATTCCAAGTTACATTTTCAGTTGGCTGAGCTGGAATTAAATCAAGTTGCATTTTACATTTTAATGCAATATTCAGTTGGTGTTACTTAAAGCGGTTTTAAGCGGAAATTACATTCGATTCCGCTTCAGAAACTTTGTAGTGAAGCTAAATTCCCGCAAATTATCGCTATGTATATAATTTTATGTACCCACAGTCCAATGGAAATAACTTTGATTCAATAAATTTAATAAGTTCTAGGAACTCTCGAGTATCTACACAACGATATCTTTAATTGGAAGAGAAGTTGGGTTATTGTTGATTAAATTTTATAAATTCGTTCATTTCAAAATTACAGTCTACGAAAATACTTCCGATATGAGCGGGAATTTTTATATTATTCTTTATTGACAGCAAAATGGTTATTCCTAATGTCGATGTATTTTCACTCGATACATTTATGTCATCTATATGGCATACTACCTCTGATATAGCAGTTTTTTCACTACATTCATCCAGTTTTCTACAAAATTCTCCACCTGGTCTTCGTCTTCAAATCTCAGTCCTGCTAGTGTTTTCCTCTATGATCTAAAAGAAACGGCGGTACAAACTTGAGGGTAAGTGTAGAAGCGTTTTCCCTACCATTCTCATGGAGGACTCGAACATTTCTTATCAATTTTCTCCCTTAGTAAGATCGAACAATGGAGAACACTAATTATTATTATTATTATTATTTTACATGAGAGTAGACGGCATAGCCGATAAAACCCCTATCAAATTAAAGCAATACATTATAATAATACAGTGCAATTTCAGAAAAATAAAGGAAAAAATTAACTATGAAAATCAATGCATATAACTCCTTTCATGTTCCAAAAGCACTCAGTACGACCTTTCCAGCAGACGACATCGTTTTTGCTTGTTTACGTATTTTAAGATTGCTTTATGTTGTTGTTTTGTATTGGTAATAAAATAGTGAACCGAAGATTTATCGTACGCTAATACTGATCCTCTTTAGTTTCGTTCAAAAATTCTTTTTCTGGAGCCAGCACAGGTGCACACTTTGTGCAACAGAAAAATAAATTGGTTATTCATCCATATTCACAGTAACTAAACAAAGTTAAAGAAGGTTGCTCTATCTGAAAGTCTAAACGTAATTTATAAATATAATGATTATTACACTCAACTGTCACATGACTGATATCATCCAATGAAAACCATACATTTCTATAAAATCGACCAATCCCGAACTGAGTATCTGATAAGCACCCTAGAGATGCTTATCAAGCGCTAAGTACACTAGGGGTGATTATCGATTCTATGGATGGTGTTATAATTAGAAGGAGAAATGCAAAAAGCAAGCAACTCGTGTTTTTTGGCGTAATTAGGTCAATTTTAAATCATAATTTGTATGTGGGTTTTTGTGCTGTTATAAAACTGCCCTCGGGCAAGCCGTTGGGATAGTTTTTATTGCAACCAGCAGTGAACCCTTTGGCGTTGGAAAAATTATTAGTAAATATATCTCACCCTTGTTATATTACTAGGAACAATAAATTACTGCTAAAACTTATTTTGTAATCTGGTGTACATAGTAGAGAGCGTGTGGCCGGTAGAGTGCTTGCGCCAGCATTCGGCAGGTAGTGGGTTCGAGCCCCACACCCGTACATTGGAAACATCGAACGCTCTCCGGCCACCATACGAACATCTTTGGTGGTCGTGACCCCTGTGAGGGCATTCTTCCCTAATTTAAGGGGTTAAGCTAGCCACCTACTCGGGCCGCGGCTTAAGATGGCTTATAAAACCGCACTCAATGTGTGGAAATAACAGGCTCTCAGCCTAAATTAAGAGGAAGAAGAAGAAGAAGAAGCATAGCAGAAGCGTGAGATAACTTTTAATAAAAGACTATGTCTAGAAGCACCACTGGTTCGAAGCAGTCTAATTTCTGAAACAGGTAGAAATATAAACCCTAAACATTCAGATGCACCTTCAAAAAATCTTCAATAAGAACACTAATTATGAAAGATGCAATACTAAAATAACATACACATGTGTATGGTAGGTATAAAAGCATTTAAGTATTTAGCAGCGATCAGAAACGATTAAGCAAAGCATAGACGTCTAAATTAAGTGAACCTAATCTCATATTGAAAACTATTAATTAGCACATATGGATCCGGAGACTCGTTTACCTGGAGAGGTGCAACAAATAATCGTAATCAACAAATAATAAAACAAGCGCAAAAGTTATCTACAAAATCTTTCGCCATAATTCCCACATTTGGGCGTATTAGTGAGTTTACTGTTACATAAAATACGTTTTTCAACGTAGAACTACATTAGCTGAAAGCCCAAAGACATATCGGTATCAAATTAGTCCAACTCATAAAAGAAACTAAAGCCAATTAAATTTTGTTAGTAAGTGATTGTGTGTTGATTACAAATTATAATTAATTGCAGTAAAAAGGTCAATTCACCTTAATTAAAAGCAAAGTTCGACAGAATATCGAATCTCTCTTTTAACCAAGAACGTAGGATCGCCATACTGCGATAACACGGATGCACAAGAAGCAGTTCAAATATATCTGACCTGTACCATATGCTGATCACGGCTATGGCGGATACACCTTTTCACCCTTACTGTTAGGTAGTTTACATTTGTTTAATTTTTTCTACACATATACTTTGATTTTGTATCATTTATTCTTAAACCCCATTTTACTTGCTTCGTGCTACAGCCTTCTCATTACCTTCTTCAGCTTCTTTTCTGATGTTGCTAATAAGGCCACGTCATCTGCATATGCGATACGTTGGTGTTCTGTGTTGTAGATTGTTCCTGTTAGATCTATTCTGCTGTCGCGTATTATCTTTTCTAGTGCCACATTAAATAACGATGTTGCAATCGGGTCACCTGGCCTTAGACCTCCTACTACCTTAAATGCCTTTGTTTCTTGACCATGCACCTGACTGTATTATCTATTTTCTGGAATGCCATTTTAATTAATGCCACTAACTTTTTTGGTAGATCTAAGTCTTCTAGTGCTCTGTATAGCTTAACCCTTATTATAGAATCGTAGGCCTGCTTGAAATCTATAAATATTACAAACACGGTTTTATTACATTCATAAAATTTTTCTTGTATTTGCTTCACAGTGAATATTTGATCGGTGACGGAGCTGTTGCTTCTAAAGGCACACTGGTAATTGACAGAATTGCTTCTGTGTAAGTTTCAAGCTTCTCTCTTATGAGAATCGCCAGAATTTTGTATGTTACATGAACTATAGCTATCCCCCTGTATATTCACATCAGGTTTTATCCCCATTTTTGTGTATGGGAACTATCATTGCTCTTGACCATTGTTCTGGCTCCTTCTCTTTCTGCCATATTTGCCTAATCAATTTCCATATGTGCTCGTGCAACTTTTATCATCTTTGCTACCAATCCGTTCCCCTCTGCACTTTTATTATTTTTCGGTCTTTCTATAACTTTGCGTACTTCTTCTATGCTGGATGGCTCTGTTTCTCGCTCTTCTTGCTGTCTCTCTTGTCTGCCATTTCTTCATCATCTTCGTTGTTGTTATTCAGCAGTTCTTAAAATGCTCCTTCCATCTCTTTGCTATATCTTCAGCGTTTCCTATAAATTTTCCGTTTTTATAGTTACAGTACCTTACTGTTCCCTGAAATCCCACTTTCTGTCTCTTAACTTCTCGATAAAAAATATTTCTTTATTTTTTAGTTTTTCTTCAATTGTTTTCATCGCGTTTTCATTGTACTCCCTTTTCTTACTCCTACATATTGCCTTGGCCTCCTTTCTCTTTTTCTCATAATGATTATACTTTGTTCGGTCTTCTTACTTAACATAGTTTCTCTGGCACTTCGTCTTTCCTGTCTTATTCTTCTACATTTTTCATCGTACCAAGAGTTTGCTCTTGTCAGGTTTCTTCCTGGTCAACGTTATTTTACTTGCTTTCCTGATTATGCTTTCTGTCTGCTCCCATTCTTCATCTATGCTTTGTTTTTTCTCTGCTTAGTCTAGGAAATTGTCTATTTCTGCTGATACTTTTCTCTCTTCTCTTCTTCTTGTAGTTCCACTACGTCATAATTTCCTTGCTTTCTGACTTTCCTTTTCCTTGCAATATTTTGATGTCTGGACTCAGTGTCGCCCTCACTAGGTAATGATGCGAGTCTGCCTCAGCTTCTCGGTAACTTCTCATAATTTTAATAGAATTTGCATGTTGAGTCTCTATTAGTATATTGTCCACTTGGTTAACAGTTTGCCCATTTGGCGCCGTCCATGTCCCCTTTATGAATTTCCTTCTGTTCAAACTGCGTTCGTCTTATAAAGAAATTTTGATCTGTTGCGAAATCTATAAGACTTTTTCCATTCTCGTTTGTACTTTCATGTTTGCTAAAGCTCCCTATCGTTAGCCTGTAAATTGCCTCTTTGCCAATCTTCGCATTGCAATCGCCCCAATACTATTTTCATATCATATTTTGGGATCTCGTTCTATACACGTTCTAGCTGCTCGTAAAATTAACCTTTTACCTCATCCTCTTTTTCTTCTATCGGCATGTGCACATTCATAATACTTAAGTGTCTGCGGATGCCTTTTACTCCTTATATATGCTATTCTATCCGATATTGCTTTGTATCCTACCACTAGCTAATTATATATTTTATTGACAAGAAAACCTGTTCCCAATCTTCTATTTTGGCCTCCACTGCTTTGATTATTTCGCATATAATTAAGAAACTATGAGGTGTTAAATACGACAATTCGCGGTGAACATGATTCTTTTTTTAACACACGAATTTTTGTCCAAATAATGATTTAATAAACTAATTCGAACAGTTATTATAATAGTACCCCTCATATCTAGAAACGGTTAAGTAAAAATTTATTTTTTTGTGATGATTCCTATTTCCTGTACGGCCCTCTGCGTAATGTGCGTTGTGCCAGAGTGTAACAGTCATATAAGGTAGAGTTGTAGTTATAAAACAATCGCTTTAACTTATATGCATGCTGTTATACGGTTATATGGAATGGGTTCTTAAATCTTCACAGTGTTACTCCATTTTTGACGTAACTGTATAAGTAGAATAAAGGTATAGGAAAGAACAAGATATTTTTACAAAGGTCCAGGATTTAATTATCCTTTTAATAGGTAGGTCTTAAAACTTTAGGCGGGAACTACGTATATACGCAAGTAGTTTTGCAATCAATAGTTAAAATAAATATAACAACGATACTTAATTTATGTAATTCAATTACACGTTTATGTTCAAATCAGGTCAGCTTAATTTTTTTCTCAACAATTTAATGTTCGATCAGGCAAGATACAAATGATTTAAAAACAATCTGTGCCATCTAATACTATCGGAACTTCACGAATATTATAATTATATTTAATTACATGTTTGATCACACATTTTGGTAGCTATTGGTACATGTACAAATAATAATAAACATTTAGTATGACGTCGTTACTCGTTTCTATTATCCACATCTACTATACTGGACTTTCAGTACATCAACAAAAACTTAAAAACCGGTGACTACATGCATATCTTTTTGTGCTGTAGTAAATAACAGAGAAACTAATCGAACTGAAACAATTATATATCTTACCATTACGAACTGGATGAAGAAAATATGGTACGAACGTTGTGAAAATGAAAAACTTACAAAAGCATTCATAAGTTTTAACTTATGCGAACTAAATTTTCATTTGCGAAAGACTCTCTGGCTCAATATATCACTCATCAACATTGAAATTGAGGAGGCAATATGCTATGCAATTTCGTCAAAAATAGTATAACCAACTGTTTACTATTATATAAGGGAATTTGTATCGTATTAAGTTGTTCTTACACGAACCGTAGAAGGCAAATGTACATTACTAACAAACGCGGTACCTACAAAAAATCTAGTTTTATGAGCAAAATGATGTATGTTGCTGACATCTTGGTGTTTTGTAAAGCAATCTGTACAGAGACAGCCACAGTCAAAATATCATAGTTACTGAAATTAATCTCCTAGCAGAGTATGTCTGCTTTCGCAAAAAGTTTTGGTTCTAACACAATCACACAATCTAGGTATTGCAGCAACTTTGTAAGTCATTCTACGTCGGCACTGAATTTCTTAGTAACCCTTAGGTAATTATTATTTTGTAGGTATACGTTTCTCAGTTTTAGTTTAAAAATATAGTCACCGTTACACTGTGCTGTTGCTCAAATTATTGACTAATAATTGCTTAGAATGATATACAGAGTGATTAAAAAAGAACTAGATACAAGATACAAGATACAAGTTCTAGCTGCCATTGATATCTGCATGTAAAACTTTTATGTGCCGTTATAATCTAAATTCTTCTCAAACCAGCCAACAGCTGTCAATACTTAAAAGTGACAGCTGTGGCTAGTTCAAGAACAATGAAGAATATAGCGGCATCTAAATATGTACACGCAAAACACATTCAAATGAAACTAAATGTAATATCTCTGTATGTATTTCCTATAATTTTGCCATTTCAGGCGTCGCATTTTGCGTACCATAAGCAACCAAAACTATTATTTTGTAACATTTAAAGAACAACGTGCCCCCTCTACTGTAATCTAACAACATAGAAATTACAATTATAGAATTTTCCTTGTAGTTGTTTAAAACTACCTATTTTGTTTGGGTTTTAAATTCCTCAAAGTGGATAATTGCAGAAATCATTTTGAGTGTTATGAGAAATTATTTAACGTTAAAATAGTGTCTTGTACAATTTTTTATTTTTGTAGATATTAGGCCACAGCAAATCCAGAATAGACTATTTGACCATAAGATGACCGCACTACCATTAGCTAAGAAATAAGTTTTCAAGTACAATTCAGGAAAATAAAAGAAATATAATTAGTAAATTTTACAAATGTGTTAAACCAACTTATAGTAATTTCCAAAACCAAGCTGTACACTGTACAGTACTGAACTTTCTACAAAACTGAAGCGTGCGGTACAGGTTTTGCAGTAATGTTAAGATCGTTTAACGCCATCGGTGTTGTTATAGACTATTTACCAAATTAATATGAGTAGGTATCGTTAAGGGCTTTATTACCCCACTCAGTGCGGTAATGTATATTTATCTACTCGAGTGGGATAAGTAACGCATTACGTCACTCATTTGACACTATTTCAGTTACGTAATGAAGCTCATTACACCACTCAGTTATGTAATGGTTTCATTACGCAACTGAGTTGTGTAATGACTTCATTACGTAACTGAAATAGTGTCAAATGAATGACATAATGACATTTGCCTACTAAAATAGTTTTGAAAATGACAGATCTGACATTTCTCTTAATGCACTTTTCTCAATTTTAGGCAGTCGTAGATAAAATTTTGTACAATACATGTGTGATAATGCATCATTAATAAACTTGTGTGCTTACATAACTCGTGCTACGCACTCGTCTGTAACTTACACACACGTATATTAATGATACTGTTATCCCACTTGTATAGTAAATAACTATTACAGCACACGATGCTTCGCCTTAGCTTGTACTTGCCTACCTCAAATGTTAATAGGTCTGTACATTCCTTGTTACTTAAATATCTATTAAGTGATTATATTGAAAATTGCTGTTTGCGGAGACGATTTGAAATATATTCATTATTTTGCAAATGAACTCTCTGCATAAACAGAAGTTCGGATTTATTTTACATTAGAAATTATTACCGAAAAATATTGACGAGTAAACCTTTTACTGTCCTTATAATTAGAAGTAGCAGGTAACAACCACAAAAAAAAAGTAATGATCACAATACTAATTACCAACACTAAATAATTAAAGCTATAGTTCAAGAAACTGTACAAATAGCAACAAGACCAAGTTTTTATTTATTATTAATTTGTACTTTTTGAATAATTTGAATACGTGTGCGGCATATAACTTGCTATTTCTAAATATTAACCTAGCTCAATCTAATGCAAGCGTAGCCACATTTGGCGCCCATTAAAAAAATACGTAGGTAATGTAAATATATTGAAATCTTCGGAACCTGAAAACTGCCTTAATAATTTCAAAACGGTTTTAGGCTGTCTTTAACTCGATTATTCCTAAAAAGCCAAAACTAAAAAATAGAGTTGTAATTGACTTACGTCTTCTATTAGGCGACATATGAACACAAGTGTGTAAATGAGAACAGTTATTAAAAATCTGTAAAGTTTTGAAAATGTTATAAAACAAGAACTTATTTCCTTAGGTATACACTCTTGTGCCTAAAATATACTATGCACAAAATATTACTTGTATTTATCTAGCAGAAAGACACAACATTTCACTTTTTTAAGGTGATCACCCTGTATATAAGGTGATCACCCTGTATATATGGGACGGAAAGTATATTCTGTTTTGAGCCAGTTAAACATATAATCCGCATGCAAAATATCATCTTTCTCCAATAAATACTTTAAGCTATATCGCTAACAGTCGGACGGATGGGCGTATAAACGGCAAAGCAAACGAACAGACCGACAGACGGAATTGAGGAAATATGTTTTTCGTCATCTATCGACCTTGAAATATGAACATCTGAAGGCAACTTACCCATTTATTAAATTTTTAGATAATCGATTGGAATATACTGTCGTACCTGAAAAAGAAGACAAACATTAAAACAATGCAAGCATAATATGACTGGTATATTTGTTACAGTGGTTATATCAAAGTCAAACTATAAAAATGTAAAATGCAGTTTAAAGTAAATATCTCACTCTTGCTTGTTTCCTATAGCCTTTCTAATTGGTTATTTACTTTTAATATCAAAGCAATACAGAAGGTAGTTTAAATCCAATTTACAGCAGAATCTTGTTATTACATTTTTATTTCGTATGGAAGGTGTTTGCATCAGCTAATATATAATAATAATAATAATAATAATAATAATAAATTTATTGATATCAGAATACAAATAATAATATGTACATTTACAAATTAAACATATAGCACCTAATCCCTCGAGGGATTGTTTTGTGCGTCTTAATGGAAAAGCATTTAACTGTGTTTATAAATGCGCCCGGATAGCATCAGCGGATAATTAGATAACATAAAATACAAAATAAATCATTAAACAAAATAAAATGTTAAAGCATTAAAAAAATAAAACAATAAGTAGTTAATCAAAATTAAACAATAATTTATTTGCGGGCTTCATGCACAACTTCGGCAAGATATGGAAGAGAAGGAGTTATACAATGAAATTAGTTGATAATTACTAATGCACTTTTGAATTGAGTGTAGTTTTTCAAAATGTAGGCAGTGAGTTTTTTGGAAAACAGGTTATAATTATTAATTCTTTTTAATTCCATCGGCACACAGTTGTAAAGTTTAGGACCAATATAGGTAACAAATCTTTGATTTAGTGTAGTTTTAGTATTAGGGATACTTAGACTCTCTTGAGCTTGAGCACGAGCAAAGATAATATATATTATCTTTGGCACGAGTGTCGTAAACATGATTAACTTTGCTTTGCAACTGAGGGTTTCTATAATACAGTTTTATTACTTTTAAGATGTACAGGCCACATACATCTAACAATCTGGCCTCAGGGAACAGTAACTGAGATGGATATGTTTTATTTTTAAAAAGCATAACTTTTACTATATGTTTTTGAACCAATTGCAATATATTTATCGTTGAAATATAGGCACCTCCCCAAGCTATAATTCCATATTGTAATATTGACTCGACCAAGGCTTTCTAAGTTGAGATTAATACAGGTTTACTAAGTATCGAACGAAACTGATAAAATTTATGTATTAATTTTTTGGTTTTATTGCAAACATATTCTATATGCTTGTCCCACTTAAGGTGACTATCTATTATTATTCCCAAATATTTAGTTTCATTAGTTTGATTTATATATGTTGTACAGGAGCAATTTATACGATCACAATTTGTATGGAATTTTAACTTATTAAACTGAGGTTGTCCCGTTACATTGGCTGAGAAAGCTACATATTTAGTTTTACTTTTATTTAAGGTAAGTAAATTCTCGCTCAGAGAACGTTTGACTTTATATAGACCCTTCTCTGCCTTTTTGGCGACATCTTCCCAGCAACTACCAGTAAATATTAAAACAGTGTCATCAGCATATGACACAATACTTCCGCCGGTATCACATAGTAATAGGCTATTAATATACATTAAAAAAAGGACTTTTTTTTTTATTTTGCCAAATTTTCTATTTGCAATCTGTGTAATACAATAAGCAAATGTGTGATTCGATTGTGTGTGACGTGTAATAACATGGAAGTTGTGATCCAGTGATCCTAACTTAATTAACTTATTTCTTTATACACATATTGTTAGGAATCCTAACTCTAACCTGATAAACTCTAGACTATATTGAGAATGGACTTTAGTAATTAATATATATTATCTTAGCTTAGTGTCTAACTCAAATGTAATTATATATAAGGACGAAGTTAGCAAAATACGTGTCCTGGGAAAAACGTGCCGAACAGTGCCACAGGTACTTCCAGAAAAAGGGCCGGACATGAATTGTAAATATTATTGCTTTTACGTGCCTCTTTGCGTGGGACCGCAACAATTTGCAGGTTTCCATAATATAAATAGCTTTTACAAGTTTACCTGTAAAAGCGGTAATTTTGGTGAAGGCAGATCTTAACTGACCTCGGTAGCGGATAGATCGCTTCCGAATAATTTGTAAATAAACATATTTTAAGCTACTGAAGTCTTTAATTTCTCAAGTAGAACTCTAAATCAGTGTATCGCGAAATTCGGATCGAAGTGAAACCCCCAACGTTAGACGTATCGCAACAATATATATGTACAGGAATAAATTGGAATATTAACCTAAGATTTAAATGGTAGATCTAGAACTTTGCGCCGTTTAAGTCTGTGCATATCTTCACTATTGTCTAATAGATTTATAACTAACAGATTCGGGTGTATATCTAGCCGGGCGAGGTATTTAACACTACACTGTTTTACTTCTTCTTTAACCGTGTTAATTTTTAGGTCTGAACGTATTTCACTATTAGGAATATACCACGGAGCATCACATAGAGCACGTAGCACTTTTGATTGAAATCTCTCGAGTATGTCGATATTAGAATTTGACGCAGTACCCCAAAGTTGTATTCCGTACATCCACACTGGTTTAAAACAAACTTTGTAAACTAGTAATTTATTTTCAAGATTTAATGGAGATTTCCGTCCAAGTAACCAGTAATGCTGTCTGAATTTATGGCCTAGTTGTTTCCTTTTGTTGAAGATGTGTGATCTCCATGTTAATCCCCTATCTAGGTGCATACCCAGGTATTTAATTGAATCTGTCTGTGGCAATATTTGTCCACTGAGTGTGACTGGGGGCATGACTCCTCGACATTTTGTAAAATTTACGTGAGCAGATTTGTCTTGGTTAAATTTGAGACGCCATTTGTTAGCCCAATCCTGAAGCATATTGAGATATTCCTGAAGTAGATTTGCTGCTGATATTGGGTTCCTGTGAACTGTCAGGATAGCTTTATCATCAGCGAATGACATTATGTGTGTATATGTTGCTGTTGGAAGGTCAGCTGTATGGAGTAGATATAGTGTAGGTCCCAAGACGCTCCCTTGTGGCACTCCTGCTCGAATGGGGTGTAATTGTGTTACTTCTTGATCGTATCTGACTCTAAAGTACCTCTCTTCTAAGTATGATTTTATGATTGTATATAACGCATGAGGCAATATTGTTTTAAGTTTAAAAAGCAGTCCATCATGCCAGACTTTGTCAAATGACTGACTTTCGTCAAGAAACGCAGCGGAACAATAAAGTTTTTGTTCAAAAGTTTGTTCGATGACATTAACAACTCTGTGTATTTGCTCAACGGTACCATGCTGCTTTCTGAAGCCAAATTGGTGCTCCGGTATCAGTTGGTTTTCTGTTATGACTTCCATGAACCGTTTATGTAATAACTTTTCTAATAGTTTGCTTAGAATGGGAAGCAGGCTGATTGGTCTGTATGATGCCACTGAATTTGGTTGTTTTCCTGGTTTAAGTATAAGAATTACTTCAGCTGTTTTCCACTGTGCAGGAAAATGGCCCACTCTTAAAACGGCATTAAATATAATTGTTAATAAGACTAATCCTCTGCGTGGCAGTTCTTTTAGGAGTTGTCCCGTAATTTGGTCATATCCTGGAGCTTTCTTAGGGTTTATGCTGTTTTTTATTAGGGCTTTTACTTCTGTTACTGTGAATAAATCTGGTAATGGCGATAGCTGGTATGGTGCTTCAAGATAATCCTTTATCTCTTTTGCTTCTTCAGCTGTAGATTGTGTTGGCCATGGTGTGAAAACATTTTCTAGGTGTTGTGCAAATACATTTGCTTTTTCAATATCTGTACGAGCCCATGTTCCATCCTCCTTTCGTATTGGAGGAATGGGTTTTGAGGTCTTTTTTATTCTTTTAGTGGCTTTCCACAAGGCGTATTCGGTATCCTCTGTAGCAGAGAGGTTTTTCAGGTAATCGTTAAAGGATTCATTTTTAAGTTTTTGAAGAAGTTGTTTTAGATCTCTGCTTGCTTCCTCGTAGCGTTTTTTGTCTGATGGATATCGACTGCGCTGCCATATTTTTCTGAGTCTCCTTTTTTCTTCAAGTTTTTGTTTAACAAGTTTTGGACAATGTTGACCTTGTTTTGTAGTTGTTATTTTTGGAGTTGCCTCCCATGCTGATTGCTGAATTATAGTGGTTATTTCACTGACAGCTTTTTCAACATCTTCCTTGGTTTGTAGTGCGATTTTTAGATTTATTTTGTTGTCAATTTGTTGTCTATATTGATTCCAGTCTGTATGTCTAGTAGATAGAATTTCGTTTCTAGATTTTATCAGAAATGTTGTACCTATAGTGACTAATACGGGAGTATGATCAGAATACAAGACATAACTTGATTCGATTGTTAAATAGTTTGCAGATATTCCTTTTGTAATAAAAAAGTCAAGCATGTCGGGTACCTTGTTTGGATCTGAAGGCCAATATGTGGGAGAGTAGGTAGATAAGTGACCAAGTTGTTTCTCGTCCATTACTTCTGATAAAACTTTTCCTCTACCAGGTGCAGTGAGCCTGCTGCCCCATCTAGTATTTTTAGCATTATAATCACCTCCCGCCAAGAATCTCTTGCCCAACATACTAAAGTATTCAATAAATCCTAGTTTGGAGGGCAGTAAACTGCAGATATTATAAGTGTTCCACTGCAGTCCTCAATTGATACGCTAGTAGCTTGCATGTAGTTTTCCTCGAATTTAGGAATTTCGTGGTGCTTTATGTGGTCCTTAATTAATATGGCTGAACCACCTCTGGCAGTTACATCAGCTTCAGGATGATTAGTGTAATATAGATTATAATTATTTATCTTAAAGTATGATTTGGATGAGAAGTGGGTTTCCGATATTAGTAGGATATCGATTTTATTGTATGTTAAAAATACTTCTACTTCTTGTTGGTGTTGGGATAACCCATTGGCATTCCATAGTGCTATTTTATATAGCTGGGCCATGTTTATTGCGAAGAGCGGTTTGCAGTTCTTCTCTGAGTGTTTTGATTTGGTTTTGGAATTGGTTGATGAATTGTTGTTGCTGTTTTAACATTTGTTGCATGAATTGCATATAATTGGTAGTAGTTTCACTAATCATTTCGGGTGCTATGTTAGGTCTGATGTTTGCTGCAGCAATTTGGGCATAAGATGGACTACCAATATTATTGTTATGTTTTATATTTCTATTGTTTATTAATATACTTTGTTGTTGTAAGTTTCTTTGTGGATATATTTGTTGCTGTTGTTGATGCTGTTGTGCCTGCTGCCATTGCTGTCGCATTCTAATTATCGTGCCATTCGTCCCCGGAGATCTTCTTTTTAAAATTTCTTGGTATACTGTACAGCCCTTGTAATTAGCTGGGTGAGCCCCATGACATAGTACGCACTTAGGAGGAGTACCGTCATTGCGAGTTTTTAGACAAGTTCTATAATCGTGGCTTTCACCGCATTTAACGCATCTATATGGTCTGGTGCATTGATTTCGAGTATGCCCATAGCACTGGCATCGTTTACATTGTGGAATTTCCCTTTTTTTGTGAGGTTCTTCAAACTGGACAACCGCATTTAACATTCTATTACTTTTGAATATCTCTTGCTTATTTTCCTTCTTAGTTAGGTCGATGAAGAAGAGATTTTTAGGGTTTCCATTGTTATTTTTCACTATGGCACCAATACCTGCTACTTGATGTCCTTTTTCAGCTAATGCTGCTTTGATTTCTTTGTGATCTGTGGTATGATGTAGATTACGCAACACTACTCGATAGTTTTTGTTGTCATTTAGGCTGTATGTGTGTCTAACTACTTTGTTGTCATCTAGTGCTTTTTTACTTTTTTGTAGTTTTCTACCGTGTTTATTTGAAGTTTGATCTTTTGACCACTCATTAGTTGGTAATAATAATCGTTTTTTGTAACTACTGATTCTATCAGTTTAATTAAGGGTGGTATTTTATCTACAAAGTGTAAGATAAATGGCGGTACTTTTTCTTTGATGCTATCTGGTTTTGTTTTTTATGCATCTTCATCTTTCTGTTCCATTAGTGGTTGAAATCTGTTACTGGTTGTGACGGATTGCGTGTTTTGACTTGCATCAATTATTCTTTTACGTTTCTTTCTAATAGTTTGAAACTCGTTTGGCTTGTCTTCTATATCTTCATCATCAGTAAGGGTTACCACTTCACCATCAGGTTTATGATGCACCTTGCTGCTTCCTGGAATTTGTGAGTTTTGTGTCACTTCCATTGCAGTTTCATTTATTGTTTGTGAATTTCACACATTCGGTAATAAGTGTTGTTCATAATAGGCTGGTTGTGAGTATAATTGCGGAATATAATTAGGCATATTCGTTGCAAAGCACCCCATGGGTTGATTTAATTGAGTTTGTTGGGGAGGAAAGGATTGCATTACATTGTTTTGAAACTGCATTTGTTGCATAGGAATTGCCGGTTGGAATGACATCCCTGGTGTGTTGAAACCTTGCATAGTTTGGGAATAATGTGGATACCCACTATTGTTAGTAAATTCGCCGCCACTGGAATGTTGCATTGCCAGTGCTGGTTTTGAATTTCAGTGTCAGTATTGTTTATTTAGTATTCAAATTCGGTTAAATTTGCTTTGTGTTTCAGATTTTATTTGTTTTGTATATATAAGTTTGTACGTACGTGATTGCACTTATCACACAGGCATTGACCTTACGACGGTCGCTGCACTATTTATTACTCGTCACTTTTGGTTTGGCTTAACTGATAACGGAGCAGAAGCCGTACTTCTTCACTCTTCCAGACCAAAAATATATAAAAAAAAAAAAGGACTGGACCAAGAACAGTTCCTTGTGGAATACCACATGTTACTAATTCTTGTGAACTAATGTTTTTGTTAACTTTTGTAACTTGCTTTCGATTTAATAAGCAACTTTTGAATAACTCCAAAACAATTCCCCGTATTCCGCATTTTTCAAGTTTACTAATTAAAATTTGGTGAGACACTGTATCAAAAGCTTTAGCGAGATCTAAAAATATAGCAATAGTTTTAAGTTTTTTATTTAATGCGGAATATATTTTGTTAGTGACGTCAAATATAGCATCTTCTGTTGATGTTTTTTCCCGGAAACCAAATTGTTTAGACGATATAATATTGTTTTTATTGAGGAAATTGCATAAACGTGTTTTTAAAGTTTTCTCAAATATCTTTGCAATCTGGCTTGTAACTGATATAGGTCTGTAATTATTCAATTCTTGTCGACTACCCGATTTATGAACCGGTGTGATAACGGATTCCTTTAGTATTGTTGGGAAGACGCCACTTTGATAGGCCAAATTAATTAGAAACACCAATGGCTCCACTAGATGGGCCTTAAAGGTTTTTATAAAGAAAACCGATATATCATCCTTACCACTAGCAGAATTGTTTTTAAGCGATTTATTTGTTGGTCAACTTCATGATGGGTAACAGGAATAAGAAAAAGAGAATTATTGTTTATTTCGTTAAAACTTGCGTTTCCATAATAATTTGAATCAGCATCCACCTCATCTTGTACTGCTTTCGCCATAGTTACACCAACAGATGAAAAGAAATGATTAAACTTATTCGCAACTAATAGAGGGTCGGAAAGTATTTCATTGCCATCTGCTAATTCAATGTGATTATTTTTACTGCTTTTATTATTGTTTATCGAAAGTCTTATTATTTGCCAAATTTTTTGAGCGTTATTATTTGCTTTGCCTGTTTCCGTTTTATAATAATTTAGCTTTGTTTTAATTATTAATTTTGTTAAAAGATTTCTATATGTTTTGAATTAATTTTTTAACTGAATATTATCTTTATTGCGTAACAGTTTCTTTTTTAATTTAGCACTTCTGGAAATTGATTTAATTAAGCCAACAGTAATCCATGGTTTAATTTTTCTATTCTTTGGTTTAACTACTTGATGTTCTGTGCACATACTAATGATGTTACTTACTGACGTTATGAATAAATCAAAAGCGTTATTTACACTTTTTTCTTGGTATAAATCGACCCAGTTTGTTGTTTTTAGGCACTCACTTATTCGTGCGTAGTTTACATATTTTCTTGTGCACTCATCGTTTGATAGCGTATGGTCTTTGTTTTTAAAATATTGAATTTTTAGTAAAGTACTGTAGTGATCCGTGATTGCCGATTCAAATACCACTGGAACTAATGTGCAATTTGCTACAATTTGTTGTTTTTTAAAGAATATGTGGTCTAAGCATGTTTTTGCTTCGTTGTTGGCTCTAGTGGGTTGGTTAATTAAAGATACATAACCCCTACCAGTTAGCTCATTGGTGTATCTACTCACATATGTATCAGTTGTATCAAAAAGATTTAAGTTTATGTCACCTAGCAATATGTTTATTTGACAATTATCAACAATATTTAAAACTGTATATAAGTCATTCAGAAACCTATCCTTATCAGATGCTGGCGGTCTGTACATCGTTAAAACTGAGTATGTGTTGTTATTAAATGTAAATTTTATGTTAGTAAATGTTACGTCTATGTAATTATAGTTTTTAAAACTTGGTATTATACCCTCACGCGTATATATAATTAGACCATCATTTTGGTTAAACTTTGCTTCATTATAAAAATTGTTGTAACCTTCTATTGAAAAATCACATACGTCTTTAATACCCCATGTTTCAGATAGAACAATAATATCGCAGTTAAATTTAAAGCTTTGTAACAACACAGTGAACTCATCAAAGTTACTCTGTATACTACGTATGTTCATATGAAATATGTTGAAGTTTATTTTATTTACATTAATTTCAAATAAATTGTTTAGCATATTTATTTCATTCAGTGACTCACCGTCCTCTCCACCATATGTGTCCAGGTCTTGCATATATCTCAATTCAGCCATAGCTGCCTGTTTTGGTTACCTGTTAGCACCGCAAAGTTATTAAACAAAAATAAAATAAAATTAAATAAAATTAACAATAAACAAAAAGTTAAATTAAAGAGCTAGTTGTGTAAAAAAGCACCCAAGAAAAATAATGCGTTTCAAGTTGAATCCAGCGAACTTAGTTAATATAAAACCACACCACTGGTAACAATAGATATGACGCATGCATCATATTAATCGGAAGGAGTCAAATCTTGCATTGACCGCACACAGATTTTCTTATTATTTTTGCTGGCGTAGATAACTCCATCAGCTGTCCACACTTGCCTACGGCCGAATGTATTAATCGATGAACGAAGCAATTCCAGCCTGGGCTTTGTTAAATCTTCATGGACATATACATTGGAATTTTTTAACTTTGATTTGTTATCATAAATTAATTTACGATACTTATAGCTAGTAAATTTAATAATGATAGCTCGAGATTTATTGACGCCAGGGTTATTTCGACCTACTCGATGACAGCGGTCGAAAAATCTGATTTGATGTTTAATCCCATTTTTTCTGTAAAAACCTTCAATACCAGTTGTTCAGGATCTTCTCCGGTTTTCTCTTCAATGCAGTATGTATGCAGTATGGAAATTAAGTAGCCCATAAATTTAGTAACTCCGTTAATCTTCGTTTTCGGGAAGAGTCTCAGGGAGGTATAGCGACACAAATTGGAGAGAGTATTTTAAAATAATTTCCAGATTTCTATATCATTCGATTACGTCATCAATATTTTTTTTTAAATGACAACGTATATCTGCTTACTTCCTTTTACGATAAAGGAAGTATTGGATTCACCCCAAAAATTCGAAATTGAGTTTGCAACAGATCTTCACGTTTTAGAGTCCGCTGAACCCAAAAAACGTGTTTTTGTTCATGGGTCTGTCTGTCTGTGTGTCTGTGCGTCTGTCTGTCTGTGAACAGAATATCTCAAAAACGAAAAGAGGCATGGCGTTGAAACTTCATATATAAGTTTTTACTCTTGTAATTTTTCCGTTTTAAAATTTTTTTCATAAACGGATCAAACGATTTTTTTCGAACTTTACATTTTGTTTACATTTTTAATATGTATTGATGTGATATAGGTGATTTTCTAGTTCCTTTGTTTTTTCTCTATTTTCTTATTAACTCCTATTTTAAATAGAACACTGGGTATATTATTAAATTTTTTAATTCAGTTTAAAATTTTAGAGAAAATTTGTCTCTTAAGATAACGCTCTATTTTGTACCGTTTTTGTAGAATTTGTAATTTTTAATAATTTTTGACAAATGCTTAAAAATAACAAAATAAATTTTTTACTAATTATAGGAGCACTGTAATAGTATATTGTATGTTAAGAGCTGAAAGTGCATTCTTGCCGCTTGCACATGAATATTGCTGGTCGAAACCAGCAATCATGCAAAAGCGGCAAGCGCACTTTTAGCTCGAAATATACATACTATTTTTTCGACGACTGAGCATATTATTAAAGGAAAATATCAAATTTCATTTTATCGCAAAAATTAATTGACAATCAAGTTAACATTACTTGCGCAGTCTATGACATGTGACGCGATTATTTCCTCCAATGTCGGGCGTTGTCAAGGTAACATTCGGACGTGGCTACCTATTTTGTTCACGCGGAAACCCAAAACGCTCGGCGAGCGGCAAAGTGATGAAAACGCACGCTCAGCGGCAAACGTCAACTTTCTGTTGTCAAATGACAGTGAGAAAAATCTACTTTCGATGTCAGTCGTCGTAAAAAGGAAGTTGTGTGCGTGCATCACACCAGATTTTTTAACATTAATTTCGGTAAAAGTTTTAATGTCTTTTGATCGGTATAAAATTTTAAATAGATTACATTAGAAAACAATTTTAAAAACCACCTTAAAGATCAAGTATCACGATGTTAAATTGGGATAAAACAAAAACCGATGATTGTGCAGTAATTTTTACTTCCCTTGTCTGAAAGACGAAGGAAGTAAAGCATGATAAAAATTTATTTTTATCTAGAATGGCCATCGAATAGTTTCTAATTTATTAATGCGATTACGTTTGTACTTAAATGTCAAACTTGACATTTGATTTTTAAATGAATTATAGTTGCTATTGACTATTCTCTAGAGAAAATAATTTTTGCTCATACTAGATATTAATCGCAAAAAATCGCCTTTCGAGATTCCTTCAGAGCTTCACGTTTCGGAGTTCCTAAATGACGAAAAACCTGTTTTTTCAATCCGTCTGTTTGCCTATTACCCGTATAACTCAACAAGTATTTGTTCAGGAAAGACCATATTTTGCAAGCGAATTATATGCTTTCCTAGCATGAAACCCAAAAAGTTACGATATAAATATACAGGGTGAGCACCTTAAAAAATTAAATCTCGCCTATTTTTGCTACAACTCAAGAAAACTACTACTTATATGAAAGTAATGCTTTGCACGTAGCTCAGGTTTTTACAATTGTTCGAAAAGTGCGTATTTTGGACTCAAAATACATAGGGTGAGCACACTAAAACAGAAAATGTTGTTTATTCTTGCTTCAACCGAGAAATAAAATAAAAGTGGTAAATTCTACAAAGCCCAGGTTTTACCATTGGCGAAAATGGGAACCAAGAGAAAAAAGATAAATATTCTAAAAAATTAGAAAATGGTCAACAATAAATTCCTTGTATTTCAGGCAACCGCATCTCACCAATCGGACACGTCCTCGGTGGGCGAGGCAGCGAACGTCTGTTTTACTTGACGCTACCGCGGAGGTCATTGAAATCGCATTCACAGGCTCGTTCGCAGAGGCTGAAGTTTGAATCCCATCGCCTATATTGTCTTTTTATTTTAAAATTGATGTAATTTGCATTACCAAGTGTTTCCTGTTATTATTTCAATATTATTACGAACATGAAGATATTTTTACCCCTACCTTCATTTGATCTTTAAAATTGTTTAGTGTCACAACGTCTACTTGTGAGGGAAGTTCTGAGTAAAGCTCTTTACAGATTTTTACATCTCTCGTCTAAGACGTGTCTGGGTTCTCAGATGACGAAAAACAGTTTTTTTTCAATTCCGTCTGCCTACCTGTCTGTCTGTCTGTCTGTCTGTCTCTCTGTCTGCCTGTCAGTATAACTCAAAAACGATTTCTTGGGTGAGTGTCTTAAAAATTAAGATTTTGTTTATTTTTGTGTTAACAAAAAAATAGACAAATATATATGATAGAAAGTATGATAGAAATAAAGCATAACCGAATTTAATTTAATAAGTGTTCTTGTATGTGCATTAGTCTCAGATTCTGAATTGGCTCAATTGCAGAAATGAACTTAGCCAGATCTATAAATGAGCAAATTAATTCGGAAGTTGGACTAATTTAGGCATTGCGCAGTTCCGGGACTGAGCATTTCATTTCGGCAATTTAGTGAATTCGGCATATAAGGGTAACATATATATGTATAAATGCAATTTTCTAATATTTCGTTGTGCGTCTTGAGCATTTAAAAATTTATATAATTTACGATATTTATACATTTTCGTTCTATTTCTTGACGTTGTATACATACAATATTTCAGGGACACCTATAAAAAAATTAAGAGGGTTAGGACGGACGACATAGGTGGTCGTCTCGCAGAACCGCAATTCTTTCTAATATAGCGATTATTAAATTAATTCAGAAAATATGTTATCAAGTGGGAATATGAGGTAGAGCGCATGTTGATACCTGTTGTCGAAATAAGGCGAAGTAAATACAAGGAAATACTTTGCCACAGAATTTATTTATTTTAAAACAATCCAACACCAGTACATCCTCTACTGCTACGCTTAGCGGACTGAGTATTTACAAAAATATGGGAAAGATTTACAATAGCTTGAATCAGTTTTGGGCTATGTTATTTTATTTACTCAAATGAACTGTAAACCTTTTAATTCTACACGTTTTCCTATACCTGCTAATAAAAGAATAAATCTCCTGGTTCAGAGTTTGCAAGCAACCTGCATCATAATATTAGTATAATGAATTTCCGTTGTTGGTAATGTCAGCGATATTTAGTAATACCGAATCGTATACTACATATATTCAGTGTTTGCCATTTCTTTTAACTGCGTAAGGGGCGATGAGTTGTTATAATAATAAACCTGTCAAGGCACCCCAGACACTGATCTCAGATAAGAAGAGTGGTTATTGTTTTTGGTCCTGCAATAACAACGGGTAGACTCCTTCGAATTTATGTGAAACAGGATATGAGAGTTTGAAATATGCCTACAAAACTTAAAAGAAAAACACACTGGCTTGAGTTAGTTAGTTATCGTCAGCTACTACTTTAAGAGGACATCAATTCAGGAATCAGGATTAATCTGATTGAGAGTAGGCGCATGTAGATATGGTGAAAAACGGTCACGTCGCAAAATGCGCTTTGGTATTCAAAGCGCTACTAAAAAGGGTAACCTGAGGATCGTTTAGGAATCATAGCAGGTGAACAATAATTTGATCGAAGTTGGTATTCTTGTGGGCACGGTGGAAAACGAGGGTCAGTAAGTTAGACTGGGGTTCCTTTTAGTGAACATGATTTTTGGCTGACCAGTAATGTAGAGGCCATTCTTAAATAACACTAAAAAACACAGAAATTTTTACTCTAACTAGCGCACCTTGGCAATTTTACTATTGCTGAACGTATTTCGCTAACTCAACTTCTCGTAATTGTAAATTATTTCAAGCTAATTTCTGCTGACCTAGGAAGCCGGCAGATGATATGGATAGTAAGTATTATTGTAAGAGGTGCTTTAAACAATAGTACTTCTGCAAATAGCTAAAATTAGCAAAATATTCAGCTGTATACGAGATTCTTTTTAATAAACAAAATTGTGTTTAGCGTTATTAAACTACAGTTTCATTTTAAAAAGTTGTAAAATATTATTACCATCTATATTTAAATAAATTACGACAACTGAAGGACAACATATACGAAATTGCAATACTGAAGAAATAACAGTACAGGAGAAAAGTAACTGTATTTAATGATGTACAAAAAACTAACGAAATATCAAATGATGGTTGTTCAACACATTCAGGAAGAAATATGTACGAGTACAGAATTTTCAGATGTCTGTGCTAGCATTTCACCATAACAATTCTGGTGTATAGGTTTCGCATAGCTGTTCAGATCATATTGGTATCAGCATAAATGGTGAACACCTTAACCGTTACTGCTAATGATATTGTATTGATAATAAATCTAGTTGAGAAATTCAACATTTCATCCTTAGAAAATTAGCAACATTTTCACAAACACAGAAGAAAGAAATTCTATGTCACCATCGTCATTAATTAATTTATCATTGTTGCTTACTAGATCACAATCATTACTCATAATTTTTGTGAACTTGGCTGCTTGATAATTGAACGTCCTCATGACAACCCAAATCTTTAATAAGCATTTTAAGGTAAACGGTTGTTTTTACGCTTTTCCACTAAGAGTACCTTCTTTCTACGCTGTTTAATTCCCGTGCCCTTGCCATTTGTGGCAATTAACATAAAAAGAAGACATAAAAAATGAACTTGAAGGCCCTACAGGTTTTTGCTGGAGGGAATTTTTAGTATATTAGGTTTAGTCGGTTTATTATAACCTAAGAAATCTATAACCACAATCAGTGAACCATTCTTTTTGAGACGCCCTGTATATCATTCATACAGAACAGACAGCTATGATAAGGATAAGATACGTGCAGAAAGAAGGCGAAGTAAGAAAAGGAGTAAGACAGGGTTGTAGAGATGGGCGCGTGAGCGAGTTTTCGCTCACGTCACGCACGTTTCACGCTTGCTTTAAACACTCACGTTCACGCACGTTCACGCTCACGTTCACTCACGTTCACGGCGTGACACGCCGCTCACTACGTGACACGCAGCTTTTATTTCAAAATTTTAATTCAGATAGAACAGAATGTTCAAATTTAAAACCAATGAAAAAACCCTAAACATAACTAAAAATATGTTTTGCACGTGACCTAATTTACGTGATATGTTGCAATCAGAATAGTTGACATAAAAAGAAACAAATGAAAATTGACTACAATAACTGACGACGACAAGGGATAAATACTGATTTCTAGTAAATACATTTCTTGTAGGTGTCTTCAAAGACATTAATTTTAATACCAAACGCTGTCATTGGAATTGACTTTTCCCTTATTGGTATGAGTACAGAAGGTATATGTTGCTAGGCAATACTTAATTCGTTGGTTTAAAAGTACTTTTACGTACAAAGATCAACATTTTCAGCGTTAAGGCGAGTATACAAAACAAAACATTACTTTTATTAGAAAAATAAGTTCATCTACACATGTACACAAAACGTAATCAACATTTTCAGTGTTAAGTTGAGTATACAAAACAAAACATTACTTTTCTAAAAATAGGTTCATCTACACATCTACACAATACATTTTTGGTTTAATGATAAAATGTAATTAACATTTTCAACGTTAAGCCTAGTATGCAAAACAAAACATTACTTTAATTAGAATAATAAGTTCATCTACACATCTACACATTAAAATTTTGATTTAAAAATAATATGTAATCAGCACCCGGGGCACCCTGGAGTTTTTTAATTCGTTATTAAATATTTAGCGTGAAATTAACGTGAAACGTGAATCACGCCTTGGAAATTTTTCACTCACGTTCACTCACGTTCACGTCACGATTTTCAAATATTAGTCACGTTCACGACGTGACACTACTGTTTTCACGTCACGTGCCCATCCCTACAGGGTTGTACACTGTTTCTCTTGTGGTTTAACATGTACTATGCAAGACAAAAAATTTAACAGTTGCTATGAATGAGAATTGTTGTAATAAATGTAGTTTAAAGCCTCGTTTAAGCTAATTAAATTATGCTAAAATCTCTATCAACAGTTGTGCCAGTTTTTTTTGTCTTGCATAGTACATACAAAAAGCTATAGTAGAAATTAAAGAGAGAACACAAACGGGAGTAATAATACAGGAAAGTATATAGCTCATTAAGTAATTGTGAAGAAGGCCTACAAACAAAACTTAATGATATGGACGATATACTACCAAATAAATATAGTATGAAGATTGACATTAGAAACAGAAAAATAAATGTATATGGTAAATTTTATGTAAACAATACAATTACAAGGACAGCGTCTACAATAAATGCCACATTTCGTCAATGTAGGTAGTAAAATTAAGAACGATGGCAGAAGCAAACAAAATATCATAAGCCGAATCCATTAAGTGACATTCTACAAGAAGAAAATGTTATTAATCTCCACCAGTAACAAGGAAAAGATTCCTCAAGACCTACAGCTGAACATCGCCTTACTAGTGAAGAACCCAGCGGTCCACAAGAGATCTAAACGCATCGAAATAAAGTTCCATTTTGTGCGAGAAAAATATAATGAAGGAGAAATTGACGTGCAGCATGTAGATGGGGTAAATCAAATGGCAGACATTTTTACCAAACCCTTACAGCGCGTGAGATTTGAGAAGATCCGTGAGATGCTAGGTTTAATATCATATGAACAATATTTTGGGAGGAAGTATTGAAGTTACATAAGTTACATTCAAATTATTGTTTTATTATGTTTAGTTTTTTGATAAGTTGGTAATACCTCCCATTTTTTCTGTTGTTTAATGTACTACTTCCTGTTAACTAAATTCACAAGTGTGAACCTTAAGCTGTAGCTGGTTGTGTTTTACAAAATACTTTTTGAACATTAAACCGTATTTGTTTAAACTTATCACCATTCAGCTCGCTCAACGAACTGTCCTGTCTACAAAAGGGAGATGAAAATACAAAAGTTTAAAACGGAAAATAAATGCAATTATACCGATGCGAAGTATGAAGTAATGAAATTGCATCCGCAGATGTTTACCATATCCTATGCTAAGGTAGCATCACAGCAAATAGTCACTAAGGAAAATATTAAAATACTTCCTTCGTCTTTTAGACGAGGGAAGTAAAAATGTGTAAGCCCCTGTCACTAAATTAGGTATAACAGATTATGATAATTAAAAAGCGACAATACGTTCAATCTTTCGACGGCAGTGACTGGATGATCACCCCGCACGCACTTGCGTTGGCATCGGCTTGTTTCAATAATTCCATGGCATCACTGATTTTTGTAAAAATGCTAGTTTTATTTTTTTTAAATGCTAGTTCTATTTTTTGCATTCCTTCGGTTATGGAAAAGGAAAAATGGTTAGCAACAGTATGAATAGATGCAGTATTTTTTTCTCTACAAAAAATGTATTTACACTTTAGCTCTAAAATAATTAGGGCAGCCAATAATTGGACATTAAGAATTTAACACGAGATGAAAAAAAAATTGACCGGAAGTCGACCTCGGAAAAGAAATCCGATTTCCGGTTTCTATATATTTTTGAAATCTACTCTTCAAGCTGAGTCGAATGATATATATCTCGTCTTCCTAAAATATATCTCCATTTTCTTGCTTCTCAGTTAATAATAACAAGTTAATTATACGGCAGTGAAACTTGGACGCTCTAAGAATAAGTAATAAAACGAATATAAGCCTTCGAAGTGTGGTGTCTCAGAAGAACGTTAAAAGTGGCATGGATTGATGACATAATAAATGACGAAATACTTGATAGAGCAAAAAACCAGCACCTTCTCGAAAATAGTTAGAAATAGAAGAGATAAACATATGAGACATATTCTGAGACATCGGGACCTTCTATTCACAATCATGGAAAGTATGGTGGAGGCTTTAAATGTAAGAGGAAGACCAAGATTGAGCTATGTAAAACAAATAAGGCGAAATGCAATAATTAGGTGGAAATAAAGAGACTAGCCCAAGAGAGAAAATTATGATGCGTTGCAACAAACCAGTCGCAAGACTGACTACCAAGAAAAAAATCTGGTGTGATACACTCACACAACTTCCTTTTACAGTGATCTTATAATTAGTCAAAAATTTCATTTTTAATTTTTAACCATTTGTTAAAAATTTTCAAAAATTACAAATTCTACAAAAACGGTACAAAATCGAGTGTTAGTTGAAGAGACAAATTTTCTCTAGAATTTTAAGGTGAATTCAAAAATGTAATAATATACCGGGTGTTTTATTTAAAATAGGAGTTAATAAAAAAAATAGAAAAAAAACAAAAGAAACCCACTTTAGAAGTATTCAACTGGAAAATCACCTATCTCACATCAATACACATTAAAAATGTAAGAAAAATGTAAAGTTTAAAAAAATCGTTAGAGCCGTTTTTGAAAAAATCGAAAAAAACTGATAAATCACAAGAGTAAACACCTACTTCCGGTTATGCGATTTTCTTCAAAAGCTTGCTGTCTCATCTACATAGTACACAAAACTTATATATGAAGTTTCAATGCCATACCTCTTTTCGTTTTTGAGATATTCTGTTCACAGACAGACACACAGACAGACACACAGACCAATGAAAAAAAATATGTTTTTTGGGATCAGGGGACTCTAAAACGTGAAGATCTGTTGAAAACTCAATTTCGAATTTTTGGGGTGAATCCAATACTTCCTTTATAGTAAAAGGAAGTAAAAAGAGTAAATTTGTCCAGAACACAATTAATAAGAAATGTTGACTTGATAAACACATACTATTAATCTATTCCAATAACTATTCCGTGAAATACAAATAAACAGAATAGTTAAGCATAATAAGTTTAGGGAAGCATAAGGTAGACGTAGAGTGCTTTTGATAACCTCAAAAACTGCAATGTGGTACCTCCATATGTCGAGAATCAATTATTTATTCGTCTTACGACTAATGGCTCTGAGATCTGTAATTTTACGAGGAAAACGATCAACATACTTAGCTAGCTCGCATTGCCTAAAAACTAATGACTTGAAATTGAGGAGCTATTAGCTTTGATTTGGAATTGCAGAAGATAGCAAGAGGTTGCATTTAGAAGTCGCCGTACAAAGCATTATCAATGTAAGATACCGACCTACAATGCAATGAACAGATGATATAAAAATTATTCATGTAATTTGGATCGTTGTGGAAGGTCTGTGTCCAGAAAAGAACTTGAAATATTCGATTGGTAATACTGGTGATGATGATCTGTACTAGTAAGATGTGGAAAATTATTATGGAAATACTGTTGCACCCTGCGAAAAATATTGTTTTCCCGCTGCTGATCATGTAAGTCAGTGATACAACCTTAGTAACAAAACGTGTAAGTCGGTGATTATATTTGTTTACTGCTTTTTCTTGACAACAGAACTTAATATTATTATTAAGTTCCTAGGATAATAAAATTAGCAAAGCAAGATGCAGATTTAGACGTTTTGTTTATAAATTGCAAGTGTTTATGTGACATGTGACACTCACAGGTAACACGACTCACGAAAACTAATCCTGGTGACAGGTGACAAACCAAACGATTTTTTCAAAAATCTAGGAAAATTTCGATAAGCAGCGGGAAAAATATAATAAGATAACGCGGAATGTATCGCCTATTAACATTTTCGGCAGGCAACAAGCCGCGACTTCGTCTTGGCTTGTACTTGCCTACCTCAAATGTTAATAGGTCCTTACATTCCTTGTTACTTAAATAGCTATTAATAAAAAATAAGCAGTACCAATGACAGTACCACACAATTTCCGTCCGCATATAAAAGAATTTGCCAAATGTACCCCATGCATACTTTCTACAAAATTTTATAATTTCACTTCCGCTAGTCTTGGGTTATACATGTTCTGAGCGAATATTGATATTCAATAAGAATTTTTGAATTATTAATGCAGGACTTTCGAATGTAGGCACCACGTCAGTATTAATAAGACTTCTGTTTGTTCAGGCCGTCACCTGTGTTCTAGATTTATTTGTCCTTTGATGTGATGAGGTAGATACAAAGAATCTAGACTATAAAGGTCGATGTGATGTTATACAAGGCTAAGAACCCAGTAAGGATATTATGGTAACAGAAATGCTTATAAGCTCGATCAAAAACACTCGCACTATGATAATTACACAAAAAAATAAATAAACATTTGAGTAACATTCTAAGACAGCGCCACCACTGAAATGAGCCACTGTAAAATAAATGCCTATGCAGTTTACAGCCGAACTGAAATTGAAATTTCCCAGGAAAATCAGATATCCGTATTATGATTTGATTTCGCATGCCACATTTATTAGATTGTTCTTTAAGTGATAGAGGAAAAGTTTTTTTATAGAAGCGATGAGAAACTCCGAAATGTATAAAAAATATACCGATTTAAGAGAACGATAGTTTAGTATCAATCGACTGAATGCAGACCTCACAAACACATTAAGTATCAATCAGCTTTAGGATTCTTGGAGTGTATAGCCAACGTTTGGCTTACATTTTAAAGCTCTGTTTATAGAATATATAACTTCCACTAATCGGAGTGTTATTTTTTACTGTACGCGTTATCCGGGAAAGCGGCGATTTCATCTGAAACAACGGAGTCAGATGCTTAAAGCCATAAATACCGACGGAACCAGTCTGGAATAAAATAGCGTTCATAAAAGTTTAGTAAACTACTCGCTGGGATACTGCGGGTGCATATTTTAGATTTTTTAAAGCTGTGGAGTCGAGGAAACCGCTGGGGTCACTAGTTCTGGCCCGTAAAAACGCTTGCCAAAGTAATAGATGAGCTGATATAAACTTTATTCTTAGGGGACAAAGGCACTCTGTAAATATACAACTGTTTGAGCAAATTGTTCTTCCGAGATAGAATTAATGAAATGTTGCCTGGAACACAAGATACGCCAAAACGAAGCGGAGCTGAACAAACGACCGTAAAGACGTAGCCCTAAGTTTACTTAAGAGAAAACATAAACCAGTAAATACAGTAGTTATTATTTTTGGTTAGGGGTGCAGAAACAACAGCCAGTTATGAAATCTATTTATCTTCGAAAGCTTGCAAACCCCATAAGTAAAAACTTGATTTTTCATTTAAATATTTACTTGGCGAAAAGGGAATTGCACCATTAAATTTGTTCCAGTTATGAATGTTAATTAGTTTTTCATACTCTAGAATCTATGTCACAATCATAAACAACACTGCCTGTCGGAAACTCAAATATGTTTTGGAGCAATCTGTTCTGTCACTAATTTTGTTAATTATAAGTTTTTTATCGATCAGTCTTAAGCAATTTGAGTTTTCTATAAAAGTTTAAAGTAGGACATAAAATATAATTGTTAATGTAGTAATAACTGGCTTCTAATATCTGAAAGATACTAAAAATGTATATTGTTATGATACAACCCTTAATGTGTGTTAGAATCAAATTTATTAAAATTAAGGGATTAAAATGATTAAAAATAATTTGGATTTATTCAGGTATAAGATGGAAATGTGTATGGAAAATAGCTATTTGAAAAACAGGTGGATTTGAAAATAATATAATTGAATAAATTACAGTTTGAAAAACCAATGATAAATGCTTAATTTGAAACAAAATAACATTTTTGTAGGTTTAACTCAAATAGATAAGACTAGGGTGTATAAAAAGGGATATGATATCGTTAAGTAAATTTGTTTTTGATTATTGACAATAACAAACTTGAAAAAAATATAGAAAAACTATTTTGGCCTGATTAAAAATATTTAAAATTATCCTGTTTTTTATTAAGAAATGTGTTGAAAAATAAAAAAGGGTATACGTAACATCTACCTAGTGTATTAAAAATGGAATTTTAATAAATAACAAGAAGAAGCGAGGAATTAACTAATTAAGATTATTGATATGTGGTAAAAACTAATGGATAGAAGAATTGTTCTATACAAGTGAATCATTGAAGAAATACTGGGTCAACTTTATTGGAAAAATTACATTTGACATATTACATTAATCAAATTGGATCACGTCAAACTATTTGTTGCTGAGTAAGACTTCCAGGAGAGTATCATCAGAAAAAAGAAAAACATTACAGGAGGTGGCAGTTTGCTGTAGCAGGTGGATGTCTGCAGGTTATCTATTTACTGAGTGCTGTAGGAGAATTGGAGTTTGCTGATCTTGGACGGTTGGGACGTTTTGTCTGTCTGTGAACAGTGCATTGCAGGAAGGTGCTTGAAAGGGTCGATTCGCAGATCAGGAGGAGGTTGCCATCTGGAACGTTGTATGAACCAAATACAAGGTGGGGGATTTCTTATTAAAAATCATAACTAGAAATGAAATAAATGCAATAAGAAGGTGAACTAATTAAGAAATAATTACTTACTGTGTTTTTGATATTGTTGTGTACCATTAAAAAGATTGGGTATTTGTCATTTGAAATTCAAATTTGTTTTGACAGTTGGTTGACATAAATATTGACTTGTACGAATGAGATTTAAAATATTAGAACATCAATCTTTTAAGAAACAAGTAACTAGATAAAGGAATCCACCCCTGATTTTTCAGGAGCTATCTGTAATAGTAATTATTGACATGATAATACAAAATAGGGAAATTTGTAATTAAAAAAAAACAGGTTAATAGCAATATACTTAAAGGTTCAGTTCAATATACAGTGAGGTCGTAAAGTTTGGAATAAATTCAGCATTTCCTAACATGTACGTTTCCGGCTAAAATGCTGGGACCCGTCGATTTTTATTTTTATTTGAGCATTTTCTGAAATAAAATGCATACATACAGAGTGTCCCGTGTATGAGGTATGGCGTTATCGATGTTTTTTTTAATGGAAACCCCCTTTTTTACGGAATCTGAAAGAACGCATCTTTTTACTTACGGTAAGGTAATTTTTGGGTATAGGTCACATTACCAAAAATTAAGAAAAACAAAATTAAATTTTCAAAATACTAAGTTTGATTTTAAGAAGTGTGATTTTACGTTTTTATCAATGACAGCAATCAACAAACAACATATCGGTCTTCTTAGTTACTGTCAGGCAGACAGCGGTGCACAATTTGTACATTTAATTTAGTTGTTTTAGAAATTTTGCGACTTTAAAATTTTTTCTTATTTTTTTATCATCTGATCTATACTCAAAAATTAGCTTGTCGTAAGTAAAAAGATGCGTTCTTTCAGATTCCGTAATAAAAAACGGGGGTTTCCATTTAAAAAAAACATCGATAATGCCATACCTCATACACGGGAAACCCTGTATGTATGCATTTTATTTAAAAAAATGCTCAAATAAAAATAAAAATCGACGGGTCCGAGCGTTTTAGCAAGAAACGTACATGTTAGGAAATACTGAATTTATTCCAAACTTTACGACCTCAATGTATGTGGTTTCCTGCACCTATTAAGTTCTTCGGAAAACAGAATTTAGCTTGTTACTTCAAGCACACGTAAATAATAAAAGAAAATAGGCAAATTAACAAAGCTAACTGATATTGCAAACATTTACAAATACAGAATTATCGGAAAAACTCCAGTAAACTCTCATGTGACTGCCGAAGAGGAGAGAGCGGTTCAGCATCACCAACGATTTTTAAAAGGTGCTGCCCATTGATTAGTTTCTTTGGAATTTGGTAAGATAATACCTATTTGATTTCCATACATGGAATGTCTCCGGATCTTGAAATATTTCGAAAGATTACGATGTCCATGAGCTGTTACAAGGCCATTGCTGCAAGACGAAAGGTGTAGAAACCATTAAAATTAATATGGAAGTAATTTATATAAATGTTTGGCCCTAGTGCAGCTATAGTTTATAAGTAGTAATGTTTATTTAAGTTACACCAAAAATCATTGGAACTTGGCGATGCAGTTGTTGAACCAAATGACGTGTACCCCAATAAACCGTTTAAAAAATTAAATCATAGTATAGCGGACATCAAATAAAATGGTTAATGAGACCTAAAGCTTAAACTTGTCCTTCCTCATAAGCTTGCGGCGTGAGGTTAGTGTAGATAACATTAGAGAACTATTTTCGATGTGGATTACGTGATACACTCAAATTTTCCAAAGTTCCAGAGAAATATCAACCACTTCCTGTTGGACAAATTTCACCACTGCACTGTCTAATTATAATAATAATAACCAGGAAAGTACTACGTCGGAAATGTTTTAATTCAATTTTAAAATTCTTCCTGCAGTCGTGTTTTTTGTCAGAAGTGTAATTTTTATTAATACTCTCCAGAAACGGACAGTAATTAATTGCTCTATAATGAAATTATTAATTAAATTCTATTTTGTTGATTTGTCTTGGAATTGCATTAGTTTTCAAAATACGGTAATTGTAATTAGTAATCGCTGACTTGTTAACTACTACATTCAATGACGCAATTACTTTTAAGTAATTAAATTACTCTAAAATATTAAAATTACTTTACAAGTATTTGAATTACTTGTGCTGATGGAAGTTACTCGCAGTAATTGAATGTTTTCTTGTAATCAAATTAGCAAATTACTGATCTGAATTGGGTATTAAATCTCCAGAACGCAAAAAAATAAAATAAGGCCTGATTAAGTTTCAGGTTGAGCAAATCGCAATTGGGAATCCTTGGAACCATATAATTATAATTTATGATTTTTTATGAATAGTTGGATAGCTAATTTTGTACAACATGAGCAACGACGTGTGCACGAGCAGAGGGGAAATATTAGGTACAAACGAGTATGTTTTTAGATCGGATGTGCATATGTTGTGTCGTGCATAGTAGGTAAATAATAAAAGTATCTCTGCTTTAGGTAGAGATTACGCAATACAGTACGGTAAAAATATAATTTATTTTTTACATAACAATTAACAACCAGCTTTATTAGACTATATTGGTTCATAATAATTTTATATTAACTTCAATTTGCTTGTTTTAAAAGATGCACTAGCCGAGAGCTACTTAAATACATACGCACATTTTATTGAAATTATTTAAAAAAGTAATTTATATTGTGCAATTATAATTAGAAAGTAAATGATAATTTCAGTACTATTTTATTTGATAATTGAAATCTCTGGTAATTCAATTACTTATTGGGCGGTAATTGACAATTCTGATACTGCCCTCGTTTTGGTTTCCTTGATCCCGCTGTAAAAGTCGAAAATAACGAAAGATAACTGTTTTTTATTTTGACATTCTGGTATTGCTCCACTATTTTGTTGAGCCACTGAGTCATTCATTTCATTACTTTACGGTCTAAACATTTTAAACTCTGATATACTTACTGAGCACTTCAAAATCAACTAAATGTAATTTTAAGAATACTTACTTTAGTAATTAATTAAAAATTATTGATGTATTATCAGGGGTAATATAATAAGTAGTATGCCTATTATCGATGATTTTTTTATGAATTTTATGAGTTATAATCCCAAAGCTGAAAATACAATTCCGCAGGAAAATTTGTATTTTCATGCAATGAGATTATAACGAAATTATATTCTTATAAAATTATAGATTATTAGGCATACTACAAATTATATTTAGGAAGAGAATATAATGATTTCAAATATATGGAAGAGGGAGTGTAATACGATTTTATTACTTGAGTATCAATGCTAATGATCAATGTTTGTCCGAAATACACTTTTTGTAGCTATTTATGGTTATAACGCACGACCTAACCTCGAAAAATCAGCTGACATTTCTAAATTAGTTCATTTGGCCCGTCAAACAAAACAAAGTTAGCTCGTACCAAATCGAAAATCGCAAGTCTTAAATTGAAGAGACGATGATTGACTCAACATTTAGGGAATTATATTCTCATTATATTATATCATGAAATCGTAGCTCTGTATTCTTACAGAATACGTAAACGTAAACACAATAGAATGCCGATAATGACAATTCTGACTGGTACGGACAATTTTACAAATTTTTTATATTTCGTGTGGTAATAGTAAATTATCGAAAGCGATTAGCTATTTTTCTTGAGGTCTTCAGAGTCCTTAAATCTGCGTATAATATTATTAACTTATTCTACCACCTTCAGTTTTTCTTCCTCTACTACTTTAAGCCTTTCCAGGTTGTGTAGTGCACCTACTTTTTGGGTTTCTTTCCAGTCTCCCTTCTGCACCACCCATCCTAAACAAAATATTTAGCTGATGTAGTAAAATGCGATGGATATTGCAAGAGTAGACTCACGATACAAGAATCTACTAAAATCTATGATCACGCAACGCTGCAAGTTAACATCACGGAAGAGGAATTAATAAATAAAATATAAACACAAAGGGAATAAGACAGGGTGATATAATTCCTCCAAAGCTCTTACTCTTGCATTCGAGGACGTAGTTAAAAGACCAGAATGACAGGAAAAAGACATAAATATCAAGGGTTGAAAACTGAGTCATTTCCGCCTCGCGGACGACATTGTACTCATCAGCAGCAGCGCAACAGAACTACAAGACATGTTAATAGAACGACAGCAACAGGACTTGAAATTAATTTAGGGAAAACAAAATATCCTATCTCCTGGAGAAGTAACGAAGATAGTAGTAAACCGAAACCCTATTGAGAATGTCACAGAATATGTCCACTTGATAAAGTTAGGGAAAGAATGTCAAACTGCCGAAATAGATAGACGAGTTCACATGACCTGGGCAGCCGCTGGAAGATTGGGATACATACTGAAAAATCCAATTAACCTAAAAAGAAAAGTTTTTAATGTGTGTGTACTACCATTTAACAGTAAAGTCCGCCAACAAACTAGAGATTGGCGCGTGAGTGAGTGTTCAATCACGTCACTCACGTGTCACGCTTGCTTTTAACAGTCACGTTCATGCACACTCACGCTCACGTTCACGGCGTGACCCTCCATTAACGACGTGACCCGCAGCTTTTATTTGAAAATTCAAATTCATATGGAACAGTTCAAATTTAAAACCAACAAAACAGAGCGAAAAACTCTAAAATAAAATATGTATTGCACGTGAAATTATTTACGTGATATATTTTAGTCAAAATAATTGCCACAAAAAGAAATAGATAACAATTGACTACAATAGCTTAAAACAAGGGATAAATACTGATTTCTCGCAAAAAAATTCGTGCAACCGTCTTCAAAGATATTACTTTTAATACCAAAAGCTGTCACTGGTATTGACGTTTCCCTTACTGATACGAGTACAAGAAGGTAGAT
This sequence comes from Agriotes lineatus, assembly GCA_940337035.1. Lineage (NCBI taxonomy): Eukaryota > Metazoa > Arthropoda > Insecta > Coleoptera > Elateridae > Agriotes > Agriotes lineatus. The sequence goes on along the minus strand of CALNHX010001254.1, from coordinate 134,001 downwards.
GTTGCTAGGCAACACTTGTAATTCCTAGGCTTAAAAGTACTTTTACGTTCAAGGGAACTAAAAGTGAGTTCTACATGGTCGGCTATAGACGCAGACACTCGATTGACTGTAGACACAACATAACACAGCTCCGCCACTGCAGGCTGCCGCACAGAAGTCAATCACGCCTTGAAATTTTTCACTCACGTTCACTGCCGATTTGCAAATATTACTCACGTTCTCGATGGGACCCGCCTCGACCTAGCGTAACCCGACTCTTTTCACGTCACGAGCCCATCCCTATAACAAACTAAGAGTAACGCAGAGATCTATTGAAAGAATCATGTTGGGGATATACCTTACACACAACATCTAAAATGAAAAAGTTAAAAAAAATAAAGTAGAAGATGTATTACCAACTATAGCAAACTAAAATGAAAGTGGGCAGTGGAAGGATATGTCTCCAGACAAGTAGATGAAAGTGGACAAAAAATGCAGTAATGTGGACGCCCAGACTACAAAGGCGAGGCGTCGGAAGACGAAAAAGGCGCTGGATAGAGGACATATTCGAAAAAGCGGGAACTAGATAGTACCATATAATTCAAGGCAGATCAGAATGGAAGAGACAAGGAGAAGCCTATGTCGAAGAGCGGACGAAAATGGACTTCTAGAGAAAGAGAAGAGGAAGAAGAAGATGTACTAAAATAACAATCAACGGTCGTTCTGCTACAGCATATGATTCTGTTAATAAAGTTTGTACCATTGCAGTTAGATGAAGGAAGCAAGACCATCGGATGCGAGAAGTCCGACCGGTAACGAAGCAAGTCCGATCGGTGACGATGTAGCGTGACGCATGTACGCACGCATGCAGATTAACTCGCCTTTACAGTGGGTGATCAATCGGTCTTTCAATCCCGGGCGGCTATTCTTTATTCTAATTTACGAATACAAATCTAATTCATATACAAATTAAATGTCAAGTTTGACGTTTAAGTATAAACATAGTTGCATTCATAAATTAGCCCGGGACTGATAGACTATTTGATCACCCGTTATATGTATGACCAGTTTAACAGGCCCTCCTTGAGATGGAAGGGAAAGGAACCATCTTTAACTGTTTAAACCTCAAGAGATTTTTGATTGCATTCAGTATTTCTTCTTCTACTACATTTAGCTCTTCTATTTAGAAATAGACTTTACGCTTTTCTTCTATGTGGTGCATTACACTTACTTTTCAGGTTCTTTTATATTTCTGTATTATTTGGATCAGTTCCTGTATTAAAATGAAGAAAGTCTTCATACAGTGTAGACGGCGTTGAAAAGTGACACAACGTCCTGTAGCAGTAAACTGTGCTGCATTACCCTTACATTGCGCTGGACAAGGCAAGACCCATCATGGATGAAATACATACGATTGGTGACGAGGCTGCGTGACGGGCACGTGCAAGCAGATTTATTTGCTTTTGTGTATGTGATAATTAGATTTATAACCTAAATTAAAGCATGAACACATCTTTATGGGAGCAAATAAAAATCGAAGTGTTAGTCTATAAAGTGTTTAAATTTAAATTAACCTCAAAAACAGCTTTAGACTAAAATGCTGGGGTATTTGCCCTAAATATCACAATTACTGCTGTAAAGATTTTTAACTATAACAGATCCATTGTAATTATTATATAACTTGCTTTGAGCTCTACCTGGGCTGGGTAGCTCAGTTACAGTGGCGTATTATGACAGAAGCTTGAGAAACCCGGGCTTCCGGCGCAAACTTTTAGAGGTAGGCAAGATGGAATGTCTGACAAAAAATTTATTTCATATTTGCCATAAAATATTAATTTTCAGCATGTACCTACTGAAAATAGCAACCCAAAACAATCACAGCCAGTCATTTTTGGATTTTCCTATCCTGGTAAGGTTTTTAAAAATAAAGAAATGCAGACCAAAGCTTTTCCAGAATGTTATCATTCGGAAGTGATGTAAAGTCGAGGGTTCCATGTTAGTACGACGTGTAGCATGTATATTGTATAGGGTTTCCGGCTAGGGTTGGAAATTCTCAGTCTTGGTAACATTCTAAGTAGGACTTTGACCATATGATCACAGCAGTTTGTGTCTAAGGTACATGGTCCTCTGCATGCCTACATCTTGACTATGAGAAAAAACAAATAATGATTGTGAGCCCATCACATAGGTGGTCTTACTCTAATTAAAATTGTTTTTCCAAGTCTAAAATTGAAATTTATATAAGAAGTTGCAGAAGGACAGCTCTTAGCGTCTTTAATACCGAAAATGCACTGAAAAAAGAAAACAACTTTTGCTAGATCGAATTACGGTTGAAGAATGTTCTAAATTATGTAAAAACAGTAACAAATGATAATGTTCTAATAATATTCAAACAGCGCAAGTAGGCACTAAGTAGTGAGGATTACATTAATTGAAAAAAAATAGAATGCATCCCGTAGGATTAGAACTCGCGCTATCATATGCAAGCCGATTCTTAGTCAAGCGATTTACCTGCTCAGCTAATAGAGCGCGGTGATTCACGTACTCGTGAGCCCGATCGGTGCCCATGAAAACGTGACGCAGGCACAACACACATTTATATCTAAGAATTTGTAGTGATAACGCATCAAAGAAAAATTAATTAGAGTAAGGTGAATTGAAAAACGCTATTAAGAAAAGGTTATTGTTGCGATAACAATTCCTTTTGAAAGGTTGCCTTTTTTATTAAGAAGAAAACATTAGAACTTTAGTTAAATGACTGTTTAAAGACTAACCTAAATAAACTTATTCATTTACAACCAAAATTAGAATAATATCAGTATGATCTTGTTGGGCTGCTTTCTTTATATACTACTCAAAAACATTAACCGCTAATTGTTTGAACAGTTTACAGCCATCTTAGGAAAGTAACTGCGATATAGGTGTTAATATATTTTACCAGTCAACTCTGCAGCTTCTATACTAACTTATTTTTGTTTAACCTGTTCTCGGTTTCTAGAAAAAACAGGTAAACTGCTGCATTTTGTATAAGAACCAAAGTGTTGCTACAGCACCTTGGAACTTTGCATTTTTATAATAGATAGATTATCTATTTGCTACAATTTATATCTATTTCGTTACTGATATAAAAACTAAAATTTATTGTAAACTACCTAGTCAAAAGTTTGAAACACTCCACGTAACTATTGCTAACCAAAAAAATTAATCCATCAAAAATCACCCTTTACGCGAATCGGTTAGGAGATTCGGTGCTTTCATTAACCAGCTCTCATTGTTCATTTTAGGTAAAATATTTACCTATTGGAAATTTAGGAAATGCCCTGCTTGCACGAAATTAATGGATTGTGTAGCAAAACATGAAACAACGTTTGTAAAAGCTAACATTCAGATGAACCGCCATACCCGAAATTACTTCACGCTGCTAAGTAATTAGTTATTAATAAATTTATTAATCAGTTTAAGGGCTTTACGGTTCGATTAATTTGGCAAATATGTTTGTAATTTGCTTAATGAATAATCATTTTGGGACAGATTATTTGTTTTCTTAAAATGAAATTAGGTTCTATATATTAATAACTTTTTCCCGCTGCTGATGATGTAAGTCAGTGATACAGCCTTAGTAACAAAACGTGTAAGTCGGTGATTATATTTGTTTGCTGCTTTTTCTTGACAACGGAACTTAATACTATTATTAAGTTCCTAGGATAATAAAATTAGCAAACCAAGATGCAGATTTAGACGTTTTGTTTCTAAATTGCAAGTGTTTATGTGACATGTGACACTCATAGGTAACATGACTCACGAAAATTAATCCTGGTGACAGATGACAAACCAAACGATTTTTTCAAAAATCTAGGAAAATTTTTATAAGCAGCGGGAAAAATATAATAAGATAACTCGGAATGTATCGCCTATTAACATTTTCGGCAGGCAACAAGCCGCGACTTCGTCTTGGCTTGTACTTGCCTACCTCAAATGTTAATAGGTCCTTACATTCCTTGTGACTTAAATAGCTATTTTCCGCTACCGGCAATGTAAGTAGGCCTTACATCCACAGCTATAGGGATTGTAAGTGGCTGATAACATTCGTGTACTAGTTACCCCTGACGACGGAACTTAATAGTGTCACTTACATTCCTAGGAAAATAATGGACAGTAATAACAGAAATACAAGGTTATAATTATTTATTAGCGTTCCTAGGTAGTCAATATCTTTCTCCGTATTTTCAACGATAGCGAAGCTACGCTGAACGTCATTCTTCGTCTCAGTAACCTTTACAACAACGAATTTTCCATTATCGGTAACATCGCTGAACTGCAGTTTGCAAAACACGTCGGTTCTGCAAGCCACCGCAATGCCCACAATCATTACTGTCTAGAAAAATCAATAATATGAAATTTAATTGTAGATACAACAAACTGTTGTCTTACCTTCATTAATAAATAGGTATCGTTAGGTGCCTCCTTAAAAAATTTGACAATGTCTTCTCTATTTAGAATTTTAGATTTTTTCGGTCAATAACCTTCATTTTTCCTTTTCAGAAAACCAATTAGTTTTGGAAATTTCGAGATGTCGACGTTTTCGTTGTAAAAAATTGTGGTTTTCAGCATAGAATATTCACACCATAAACTGGCCGGCGATTTTAATTTTTCCGATCGTTCCAACATGTAAGCCAGCATCACATTTTCGGATATAACCCCTGCACTTTTCTTACGAAACCATTGTTTAAACTCATACCTTTTTCTGGACTTGGATGGCAACAGATTTAAACAGGCGACATTTGCAGCTTCATCAATATCAATCTTTTTAACTTCTTGCTTGACACAAGAAATCAGAAAATTTGCGTGTCTGCCTAATTTTGTTTGCTTGTTTACCGTTGCCATTGCTACCAGCTTTGTGATTCGATAGGACGCACAGCTAACTATAAATATTCTTATCACAAATGACACATGATTCGTATTTTGCAAATAATATTTTCTTGTTATTTTAAGCTACTTATTACCGGTAGCGAAAAAAATTTTATAAGTAACACGGAATGTATCGACTATTAACATCCTCGGCAGACGACGAGCTTCGGCTCCGCCTTAGCTCGTATTCGCTTACCTCGAATGTTATTACGTCCTTACATTCCTTGTTACTTAACTAACTATTTTCTACTCACTGTATAGAAAGTCGGCTTTTGCGTCCTAGTTTCAGGAAACAAAACTGTCAATTTCCAACCAGCGGGAGTCAATTTTTATTGACTCCCGGCGGGAGCCAATATTTTTTACTTTCCGCATTTGTGTTTATGTCACCATTGATAACACTCAGAAAACTTTACAACGTTATGTTGATTTGGAAATTAAACAAAATATCACTACAGCAATCTAGAGCTACTATATTGATTTCCTATAGCAATATTTTTGAAATTTCGTGCTCAGGAACATGCTACTGGGGCAAAAGGCTTATTTTCACCATATATATATAAATTGCATATTTTTAAATCGACAGTGAACAATGACGAAATCGTCATTACTATACGAAATACAGGCAGTGAAGAAATCCATTGCTTTAGGATTTTTTAAGTCGGCGAGAAGGCAGGTAAACGTCAACATAAACTACAAGAAACCCTGCGCAGTGCTTCTAACAATGACTGATTTTGTTGTTAAGATCGGAAAAAATGTAAAAAACATCCTTCACCCAACACCTGTTTAACAGTGTTCGGCAAATAAGAATTATACAGGGTGTCCCGCAATGGCCACTAAAGCTTCAGGTAGTGATATTCCTTGTACAATTCTGAGTAGAAAATCTTAATGCGAAAATTTTAGATTGGTCTTCATGAGCCCTCACAAGCGGTAGATAAAAACAATTATTCAGGTAAAATACCCCTTCCGTTTTAAATACGACAAAATATCATCAGGAAGAGTTGTTCAAAATGTAAAATCATGGACCTATACACAAATTTCAGAAATATCGATGTACTTATATGAAACCGAGTGCATTAGATGAAGTACTTTTGTGATAACATGATTTCATAAAAGTAAGCCGATATTTCTGAAATTTTGTATAAGACCATAATTTACATTTTGAACAACTCTTCCTGATGACATTTTGTCGTATTCCAAACAGGAGTACCTGAAAAAACAATTGTTTCTATCTACCTCTCGTGGGACTGATGAAGATCAATCCAACATTTTCGTATGAAGATTTTCGACTCAGAAATGTACAAGGAATATCGCTACCTGAAGCTTTAGTGGCCATTACAGGACACCCTGTATAATATAAATAATAGCTCGAAATGGAAGATAAACGTTGTAATTTACTCGATGCTCAAATGAGAAATGCGATATCGAAATGCCTTGACGAGTTGAAGTCTTTGACACCTCATTTAAGCAACAGATTCATAAAAAACTAACTGCAACATATGAATGAAGAGAACCGTCACGCTAATTAGAGGAAATAACATTTTAACCAGTTATTAGTAACAAATTTACTTGCAAATGCAAAAACAAAAGCAATGTAACCTCGAAAACGAAACCGTCACTGATATTCGATTTTCCACTAAACAGCATTTCCGGTCTTATTTATGAGAGGAATGCAATGTTGGCGGTGTTTCTTAAATTTTCTACATTCCTTACATATTGAAAGGCACTTCCCACATATAAAATAATATATAACAATTTTAAGTGTATTTTTTCTATTGGCTAACATTATTACATGAAAATTATTTTAAATATTTACATTCGCAAAGAGCTGTTAGAGAAGCCTTAACTGATATGTTATGATACATTTGTAGCCTCAACTGGGTTTTCAAATTCCATCTCCGTTTATTTTGTGCGCGACTTTAAGTAAACACACACCCAGCAGCAATTTAAAGCTAAAGACTAAATACGACAACTCCGTTCATCAAATACTGATTTAGCATTTCCTGTCAATATCCCCACCGTATTATGATTTTTTAAAATCACATTGCTTGAACACTAAAACAGTTTAATTGAAAATGTGCCGAAAATAAAAAAGTACATAGGATGTCTGTTTTTCTAGCATCGCATAGAGATCCTGCTTATCTAAGATATGCAATGTGACTTAAATTAGAGAAAATTAAAACAGGCTTTCCAAGAATATTGTCAATATCAACGGTGGGCAAAAGTGAAGTAAGATTAGTTCGAAGGACGCTACGTAATAAAGAAGGCGATCGCCCAATTGAAAGATAAAAAAGCGCAAAATACAAAATCCATGCGTATTGGCACAATCAGCACACGTTTACAGCAAATGAACAACAAATGCAAGAGGTAGTGAATTCTGTTCTTTAGTCCATATGGTAACAATCGATGGTGGCAAGCACATCGATGAAAGGAAATAATAAACCCTTCTCAGTTAACGAGAAAAACAGAATTACATATACTGGATACCAACATCAAACCCATATTACTTTATCAATGTGAAATGTGGAAAATGGTTGAGACCATAGAAAATAGTTCAGGAAGTAGTGTGAATGAAGTGGTCGAACCATATAATAAATGAAGGACGAATACTAACGTACTACAGTGCAGAAAAAACTTAGAATAGAAATAAACGAACATAATTGGAGTTGGGTAGATCACACGCTTCGAAGACCCAATATGATGTGAAAACGATTTTATCTACGACCGCTACTAAAAGTAGGCCTTTTAGCGCTACCTTGTTTCACTAAAAGTGACGTTTTATAGTTTAGCGTGGTTAAAGAAATCAGCTGTTTACTTTAAGCGCATCTATGGTATAAAGTGAAGTGAGGTTATAAAACTACAATTTCGACCTGGAAGTGAAGTTGTAAAGTTATTCTAGTTACTTCTTGCATTACAAGTAAAGTGTTGTTGAAATAATTAAACCGTTATGTAATGAATACAGTCAGATGTGTAGTATTAATAATTACCTTGCGTAACCGACCTTGAGAGTACTGGCTCCGCAAACATTCGCCCGCGCGCCGAGGCCTTCTGTTTATTACGACATAAATTATAAATGTCGTAGATGCAAACTTTTGTTAAATCGATATTTATGGATTAATAACAGTGAAATTAAGGCCGTAGATAAAATATTGTATGCAACGCGTGCTAAAAGTCGTTTATGCACGAGACACGTTATGAAACTCAGCCTTCGGCTTCCTTTCGCAATTTTCACGTCTCGTGCATAAACGTCATCTTTTAGCATTTGTTGCATAAATAGCTATTATTTGAGCATAAGGTCCTGTTATAAAATTAAATTTTCACTTCATATAATTATTACAGATCAATTCTGAAGATTATTACAATGCGTAGCTGGCAAAGTTGAAATTTAGGTTTGGAGGGGTTCCGTGTTAACATTGATCTTGACAACGTTCTTATATTTCACAGCCAGTTGCAACCTAGATCATATATACTGCTCAAAATGAATTAGGGATCAGTTTATAAATCACCGCTATCCTTTAGTTTTTATATTTTTGGTCACTGCAGTTGCAGTTACTGCTGACTTTTGACTTTCTACTTTGCAAGATCTGTCACTGCGACGTGAAATTGTGTTTCCTGCGCAATATCAATTTTACAGTTATAACACTTCCGCGATATTTTGATTAAGAATTTAGAGTTGGTTTGAGATTCCTTAATTTTTTTGACATGGATCGTCAGGGGAGAGCCTTTAGAAGACACTTGACTACAGTCGAATCGTCTACTGTGATTGTAAGAATAAGAAGTGGATTTACTCAACGCCAAGTTGCTGAAGAGCTAAATGTGAGTCAATCTGTGGTTTCCAGAACTTGGACGCGCTTTCTTCAAACTGGAGATGTTAAAAGAAGGTCGTATGGACCCCGTGTACGCAAAATCAATGACAAAGAGGTCAGGATTTTGGTTCGCAATGCAATTCGAAATCCACGTCTGACTGCTAGAGACCACTCAGACTTACTGTTTAGGCAGATTCGGCGTAGAGTGTCTACTCAAACGATTAGAAAGCGCTTGAGGGAAAATGGAATAATATCCAGGAAGACTGCCCAAGTACCTCGTCTTAATCGTCAACATCGTAGATACCGGAATAATTTCGCAAGAGAGCATGAAAATTGGGGCGCGGAAGAATGGGCAAATGTTTTATTCTCAGACGAGTCACGGTATCGTTTGAGTAACTGTGATGGTCGTGTAAGAGTCTACAGAAGGCAAGGTGAGAGATTCGCAGACAATATGGTGTAAGAAACCCTGCATTGTGGAGGACGCTCTATTATGGTATGGGGTGGAATATCTTTGAACGGCCGCACTGAGATTGTCATTGTAGAAGGGGGCTCTCTAACAGCTCAACGCTATATCGATGACATTCTTTAACCTCACGTTCGACCGTATGCTCAAAATCATGGTCAAGGGTTCATTTATCAACAGGATAACGCCCGCCCTCATTCTGCAAGAATTGTTCAAGAGTACCTGAATGCCCATAATATTCACACTATGGACTGGCCGGCTTACAGTCCTGACCTGAACCCAATAGAGCATACTTGGGACGAACTAGAACGGCGGATTCGAGCAGAAGAACCTCCTCAAAACTTAAATGATATCAGAAATCGTCTTGTGCAAGAATAGGAGCAAATACCACAAGAATGATTTCAAACTCTCATCAACAGTATGGGTAACAGGTGTCGAGGTGTCTTACTTGCGAGGGGAGGTTATACCCGTTACCAGATTTAATGCCAGAAATAATTTTGTCTTTAATTTTGTACGTTTTCTGTTAATGTTAACTTAAGAACCTTGTTACTTGTTTTTGAATTAATTTTCCGTATTTAGTAAATACTGTGTAAGTCCATAGATAATCACTAAAAGTTTCATTCAGATCTGTGTATCCTGTATAAAGTAATAGAAAATATAAAACTGCTCCCTAATTAATTTTGAGCAGTACAGATTTCAAAATGAAATTTAGGCGAAACTAATTACATCATAGAAATAAAGTACTTGTTCTAAGAGTGATAATGGTTAAATTAACACCTGAAAACAGTTTGATATCAGAGCACTGTAATAAATAGCAATTGAAATCATTAAAATTAAGCTATAATAGAAGCCGCGTGGCGCTGTTGGGTAAGCGCCAGACCTGCATTAAGCAAGTTCTCGGTTCGAATCCCGCGGGGGTCGGAATTTTTCCGCCTTGGCGATTGGAATCGGGCTCGGTGAGACCATTCACAGTTGGGCACCAAATTAACTGTGCTCTATTCAGAACCACAGACCTAAGAGATAGAGTAACAAGGTCAACACATCACCAAGACACACACCTTATACAATGGTTGATGCGCAAGCACAAAAGGCGCGATCCAACTCTGTATCCCGAATCCGGGGCAAGTTGATCACTGTACCGCCAGATGCCAACGCATAAAACACCAGCCTCGACACCGCAAGGTAAATGAGGTTACAGATAATACATACATACATACAAAATTAAACTATAACTTTTTTTTATAAATTCTCTTTGTTATGTAATGATAAAGACATGAAGGGTAGTTTGAAAATGGGAACTTGCATTGGTTCTGGTACTACTGGTATAATGTCGGTAACAGTTTGAGAAACTTATTTTTTATTCACGAATTTTCCCATCATCTAAATTCTTCTGATAAAGTTTATTTGTAATAGATAATAATAATCCTTTCACCTTCAACTAGAACTTATACACGATACAACTTTCATTTTCGAGCAAAAGTTCCCTGTAACTCCATTATTAAAAGAAATCGACTTTTTATACATCTAAGGAATTAAAACGTGTGAAGTGTCCGATGGGAGCTAACTTTACGTGTACGATAAAGATGACACAGAAAACTGCGAGCAGGAGCGCTCCTTTGGGACCTCCCTGTTTACATTCTCGTTTTTAACTGTAGGGCTTTAAAAATATTAAATAATTACATAACTGTTGTGAATTCGAATGGCTTGTTAAGCGTAATAAACTAGTATGTTAAAGTTTAAAAAAAGGGAGTTGTAATTAGACGTTTTTGAATCAAAAGCTTGAATTAGGAAACGGTTATATTTATTATGGTTTACATTACACTATTAATTTTAATTGACAAGAAAAGAACTACGGCATATTTATATCTTACAACAAGACTTACTTTACAGTATGCTTCGCGGTGCTCTAAAATGTATGGTTTTATATGCAGTCAATAAAAAGACAATACGTCCTTAGGTTATCAATGCCTACACAGAGAGTTCGTTAGCTATAATTGAATAACACGGAAACATTTATGCCTCATATCAATTTATGTGTTGATTTGTGTTAACTCATATTTTACGGCTTCTGGTCGGTTACTCTTACTGAAATCGAAGTGTGCGCGATTAATAAATGTATAATGCAAACCCCGTCTCTTCGAACAAACAGGGTAATCCAAGGGGAAATCTACCATCATCCCTCAGGCCTAATTTTCCCCCACGTCAGCGCGAGCTCTTTTTTACGTATTCCGTAATGAAATCCCAAAAAGTGAATTACTTATGTAATGGCGTCAGAAATATTTCATTAGTAGAAGTAGTGGGTGTAAGGACGAAGAGAATTCGCAATGAATATGATTACCACGCAAAGAAAAAAGTGCAGATTACTCCCACATCGACCGAATATTGCAAAATTCCTGGAGTTTGTTAAAGGCGAACTAAATAAATCACGCGGACGAGGAGGGACAGATTCCATTTGCTACGAACGTATTGTCAGCCTGAACATGAAAGAGTACTATACGGTAATGGATTTGGCGATTCCTTTTTTATTTGTATTTCGCATAGCAGGATACCAAGTTCCTATTTAAAACCTTTTCATGGCGCAACGACAAAGAAATTAGATTAGAATGCGGCATGGCACCATGACATCGCCGCCAATTGTACCTGTGGATTACCAACAAATCATAATTCCTTTTTTCACATATTTTGCAGCATGCTTTTCCGGCGGTATTTAAAGCAACGGCATTTTCAAGGAGGCTGTATGCATGCTGACAATGTTCTAGAATAAATTGTGAATTTTGCGAAAGATAATATTAATTATTGTTGCGATTGAGTAATTGGCAATTTCACTTACGAATAATGGAGCAGGTGTCTTAGACTCAAGCAAACTACGAAATGTGATTTCAGAGATATATAATATTCTCAAATGCATCTGTATTAATCAGTACAGGCAGTGCGGTTTCTGAATTGATAGCTCAAATTTACTAAAATGGAAGATAACTGTTAGCACAATCTAGTTTGTGTCCTGCTATGGTTTGGCAGTAAATTTTGCTGGTTTTTGTAGGACTTTCTACTGCAATAGAACACCCCTTTACTAGCTTCCCTTTGATATATTGTAGGACGACTGGTTTATTGCAAAAAATATACCTATTGAACAAATTCATACTATTCCTGGGGCAAGCATAACAGTTAAGATTACTTTAAATGCAAAAATTATTAGAAAAGCAAAGTGTTTAGTATTTTACATATTATGTAAACACTGATATCAATAAACTGTTGCAAATGTTATATACAGTGCAACTGTAAAGTTTGAAACTATCGAAATAGAACTGTTATCAAATGTTTTTGAAAGAAATCCTCTAACACGTCAATTTTTATTTTTAACCCTTATGATACCATAAAAACTTACACCTTCTATCTCCCATACGGAGTACCCGGGTACTATCTTTATTATGGCATTTAACATGCACGTTGTGCATAGTTTTCCTGCATTATCGCTGCGGACATTTGTTTGTGTGCGTCATAGCTCATTTTTTATTGTTTGTTTATGCTTTGTTTTCAAATTTTATGAGTTAGAATAATAAAAATGTGAAGTTTAGAGCGTCAGTTGTGTTATTTACGAGTTAGAGTGCAGTCAGTTTGTGTGTGTATGTGCTTCAACAAAAATGGACGTGAATCCAAACGAACCGGTGGCTGGGCCGAGTAGGGATGTTCGATACACCGAAAAGTACCGGTACCATCGTATCGTATCGTATCGACTTAAAAGTACCGGTTCGGAGCAGTATCGTATACAAAAGTACCCGTACATGAAATACCGGTACACAATCGATCCGGAATATTTTCTAAATTTATTTACGCTACACTTCCGAGTCCTAGTATAGCAAATAGAAGCTTAGAAATAATAGTGGCGTAACAATCAAGAAATCAACAATTGAAAAATCAGTATTAGAAATACATTTATTAAATAGTATACATATAAACCCTCAAAAACTTTAAAACTAACATAAATATAATAACTGAAACATTAAAAGTATACAGGGTGAGTTTATTTGAATGTTTAGCATGGGAATCTCGAAAAGTATTGGAGATAGAGAGACAGTTAGATGGGGAAAGAATTGTAGTTTTACGAGCTCAATTTAATGAGCTTTTTGTTTTTTGGAAAAAAATGCATGGCTAACTATATATTTTGCAAAAAGGATTTTTTCTAATTTCGTTCGGTGCGTATAGCTCTGTTATTATTGACTTTAGAAAAAATATGTAAAGGAAAAAGTTGTAGACAATTATGAGCTTAATAAAACAGTCCAACCAAATTTTTATTTAAGCTATAATTTTTGAGTTATGACACAAACGTGTGTTTTTTCTAATGGAAACCATAGTCGGCCATGACTTTATAAAAAAGGTAATTTTTCAACGGTTCTAACGATATACCACTTGATATAGTTATTTTTATAAATAAATAAATTATGGCCATTTTTCTCTTTTGGTTTTCGAACTGTTCTTTAATTTGTAGTTCCGTCTGAACTTTTAACTTCACATGACACAGTCTGCATTTTCCTCGAGAATCTGTCTTAATAAATACTTTTCAAACGTTACTGGTTCAAGGTGGCATATTTGTTTAAAAAAAAACAAAATATAAACAACAATTTCACTGAATAATAAAAGAAAACGGATAATAAAAACACAACTGTTAATTAATTTACTGAGCACCCACGGCGACCGCGATGGAGTGACGAGTGACACAATTGTGGCAATTGCCTCATAAGCACAATTTTTTATAATCTCGGGTATAAAATTTTTCTCGAAGATTTACCGAATTTCGCTGGGATATCCTAGTGAGAAGTTGCTGTTGCTGTTATAAATAGTTAAGCTGAATAATGAAGTTCTCTTTGGATATTTAATCATCACCATAAAATTTGTTGAGATACATGAGACCTCCAGTTCACCAGAATTAGTCATTATTTTACAATTCATTAATTACAATTTTGCTGTACCAGTCGAAATCCGAAGCGTAATACCTACACAGATTAAACAGAAACATTTTGGCTCAGCAAAATCATTTTGTTTTGATTTTTGATCTTGCGTTTGTAGAAGCTGAAAATGACTTACTGAAAGTTCGATCATTTAATACTTCAAGAACTGTTAGTACAATAAAAGTAATATTTGCACATGACTTAGGTTTTTTACCCTTGAAGAAAAGGGGCATATTTTGGACCTTTTCCCTTTGGTTTTTTCAAAATTTATAGTTTTAAAACTTTTTATATTAAAAATAAAAAATTTCGTTATATAGCCAAGAGATAAATTATTTCTAGACAGGCGGCAAAAATCCAGGATCGGTCCTGCCGATCCGATACTGACCAAAAATAAATCGTATTGGATTGGATCGCTGACTGAAATACCGGTACAAAATATCGAGTATCGGAAGACAAAGTACCGGTACTTCAAAATATCGGATCGTACCGCACATCCCTAGGGCCGAGTGGCTTTGGCACTTCAGTTGTTTGATTACAACGGTAAGTTTAATGCAGAATAAACAATATGTTTCTCGTTCCATTTCAATAATGAAAGTGTTTGTCTTTACAGGTAAAAAAGAAGGAAAAGCACGCCAAGTCGATGTTGGAGAGAGGTACTAATGAATCTATGTCAGTATTACAAAGGCTCCGGAGGAAACATCACTACCGACAATTTTTTTACGTCACTCTCCTAGGTAAACTGCCTCAGAGAACAAAGGCTCACTTTAGTTGGAACATTGAGAAAAAACAAACTCTACATCCCAAAAGAATTGCTACCATCGAAGAACACGGAAGTAACATCAAGCCTTTTTGCTTTTCGTGGTGAAGGAACTTTATGTTCCTATATGCCAAAGAACAAAGCTGTTGTGTTGCTTTCGAGTATGCACACATCTTCAGAAATAGATGACATGGCTAAAGCCAAGAAACCTGAAATCATTCTGTACTATATTTCTAGCAAAGTCGGAGTTGATCAAATGTATCAGATGGTAACGCAATACACGACTAAGAGAGAAACAAATAGTTGGCCACTGGCTTTTTTCTATATCATTTTGAATATTGCTTGTTTGGCAGCGCACATCATTTATATTGAAAACAATCCACAAATTGGCAGTAAAATTGATTGTCGTAGATTATTTTTTAAAAAAATCTAGGAAGAGATCTCTACCTACCCTCCATAATAAAAACAAATAAGGAACCGCTAGTCACGCGGTTATACTTCATGAAAACAGCCATGGAAAACATTCTTGGCGTAAAAATAGCCAACGTACATAACCCACCACCAGCACCAACCCCCGTCCAAGAACCTGACCAGACCGGGCACATGAAGTTTATTGGTTCCTGCATCATGTGTAACACCGCGGATGAAAAGAGGAAAAAAATAACGCGCAAAAGATGCTATAAATGCAAGACCCCAGTGTGCGATGCAGACACCAACTCAACTCCTACTGTAGGCAGAAAATGTGTGGAATGAAGATACGACGTGTTTATCCCAAAATCATGCATTACCGTTTACTTTTTTATGTTTACTTACTTTTGAATGCTTTATATGAAATTCACGTATTATATATTAGTTACCTGTTTACTTTTAATTATATACCTACAATATACAACTAAATACTATCCAATTAAGCATTTATTAATACAGAAATTCGTTTTGTTTTCATATAAACCTAAAAAGTACCGGGGTACTCCATACGGGAGACACAAGGTGCACTTTATAGAATTGAATAGAATATTTGATCCCACTATTTCTACTAAAACCATGTTTTTCATGGGTAAAACTATTTTGTGTGAGATGTCAGGAAAACTCAAAAGAAAAGGTTGAATAGAAAAATAGTTATGTGACTGTAACGACGAAATAGTACCCGGGTACTCCGTATGGCATCATAAGGGTTAAAAATACATATTTTATTGTAATTGTAATTTTCAGATTGTCTTTTGTTTTTGAGATGACGTTAGCGATACTTTTTTTAAATGTAAACCATAAATTTTTATGATAGATTTGGACAGAGCATGAAATTCTAAGACCGCATACGCTAAAAAAGTATGATACTGTATTTTAAAATTTTCGAGAAAATCGTACGGTTACCCGATCCCCTCAATACTAAAATTTAAATTATTTCTTTTTCACTCAAATATTGCAACATTATTTATTTAATTAAGAGCACACAACAAAAACAGATAAACAAACTATAAAGAACTGTCATAATTTTAGGGCTAATTCATTGTTTCATGGCTACCTGATTTTTATTCGATTTTTGTTTTAATACTTTAAAAGCGATTTTCTCGAAAATTTTAAAATATAATTTTTAGCGTATTTGGTCTTAGAATTTCATGCTCTGTCGAAATTCATCATAAAAATTTAGGGTTACATTTAAAAAAATTATCGGGAACATCATAACTCAAAAACAAAAGACAATCTTTACGTGAAAATTACAATAAAATATGTATTTTTTAAAATAAAAATTGACGTGTTCGAGGATTTATTTCACAAACATTTGATAAAAGTTCTATTTCGATAGTTCCAGACTTTACACTCTCCTGTATATTTCTATGCGAAATTGACTTGTTCTATAAACTTAAAATGTCAAAATTGCACAGTAACGTAATCTTAAGTATAGTTCTTGTAAGGAAATGAAAGTATTACGTAATTCCTTAAGTCAAAATCGTACCACTATAACAAGATAACATTTTTCAAAATGCGTAATTTCATGGTTAAAGATAGGCAAGCAGATACAGAGCGAACGTCGTAAAAAAGTTTAAATCTGTCTTTTTCTGTTTTCATTGCAGACCTGTTGGTTGGAGAAGAATATTTTTCATAGCATTGCCAACAAGTGTTTAACACATTTCGCTTTCTATCTTTTCTTATATATATACCGGATTGACTTTGCAATAGGTGTAATAAATTAAAAAAATAGTACGGCTTTCGTCCTTTGCAGTCTAGGTCTGCTTGGTATAAAGTAGATTTTACCAAAGTTCAGATGTTAGAGTTAGCTTAAGGAGAATGTAATTCAATGTAGATAAAGGTGTCTTTTCAGTAACTTTACGTGAAAATTTTATTGAAATAAAATATTCTGAATTAAAAACTGTAATCACATGCCCAATTTTATTACATTATCATAAAAAAGTAATATGTTACTATATCAAGTTATCTGTTGAATAAATATTATTTTTAAAGTGGGGCACTATCTGAATATTGTTTTAGGTGTTTTCATTGAAAACGAGAGGAAATAAGAAGTTGCGTACGGTAACTATTGATATTCTATTTCTTTGTGCAAATGTATTGAAACTCGGTGCATCGCTATAATTTTTAATGTAGAATATTTTATTTTCATAACATTTTCACGTAGAGTTACCAGAAAAAACCATTTTCCCAACTATGATTTATATTCTTAGTAAGCTAACTCTGCCAACTGGATCCCATCTGAACTGTAATTTGGTAAAAACTAATTTATAGCAGAGACGTACACTGCAATAGACGAAAGCCCTGCTAAAAAATATTTCATTTATTACACCTATCGCAAAGGCAACCTGCGGACACACTGTATACTCAGATGGTTTTCTTTTTAAATTTCGCCAACTTTTAATTATTTTAAGTTTAAGTTTTAAACAAAAACTCGGTGCACTTATAAGAGC
Organism: Agriotes lineatus; assembly: GCA_940337035.1. Classification (NCBI taxonomy): domain Eukaryota; kingdom Metazoa; phylum Arthropoda; class Insecta; order Coleoptera; family Elateridae; genus Agriotes; species Agriotes lineatus. The sequence goes on along the minus strand of CALNHX010001254.1, from coordinate 116,227 downwards.
TTATATATACAATTTAAACGCATTTGTGGAAAAAATCTTAATATACAAAATTTTCAGTAGTAGTAAGACGAAAGGTCAAAATGTTGCCTACAATAATTTTTCCGAGTCAGGTACGAGTTTCTGTGATGGTAAAATAACGAGGGCTTGCAAAAGTTGTTATTTTCTAAAGCAACAGAAACGAGCCAATCCGAAGAGCAAACATTGTCGGAAATATTTAGAGCTAGGTTCATATTCGTCTTGAAAATTTAATTTGTATTGAAAATCATCAATAAAAATACTCCTAACACTAAAATTACAAATTCACAAAACTAGTGGTCTTTGAATGGTATCCATAATAACCGATCCTAGCAACATTTTTAGAAGCAAACAAGAAGTATCTAAAACTCAATTTCATGTTCATTTTCATTAAAAAATATATTCAAAACGTTATGGTGAAGTGAGTTTGGATGTAATTAATAAGTTAGTACAGCGAAATAAGCTAAAGAATACTAAAGTTACACAGACACTTAACAGTTATTAATTTTTTTTTATTCCCTAATTTCCAATAGTTACAGAAGCTTTTAGAGCTTTTACATATTTATCTTCACTACGTCAGTGAATAGCGAGATCATATCAATTTTTAAATTTTGATTGATTATTTTTCAAATAACATATTGAAAATCCTAATGTGGTGGAAATGTGGCTCTCAAATGTAATTTTTCAGCAATACTATGCCAACAACCTTCTCGAAAGGGGTATCGCGTTTATATATAATATATGTATCGCTGATAAAATGTATAAATTCGATCTCTATTCTACTCCTTCTTTTTCCATCAAAGTGGCATCTCAAGTTTACTTTGGTTATAAAATTATAAAAAATTCTTTTTGAATTCAGACATAATATTGCATAACTAAAGTGCAGTTGTTTTCTTCGATACCATTCTTTCAATATTATTACAAAACACCATATAAATTTCAGTTTCAGGTGAAACTGTACTAGCATCTCCATTTCTCGACTATCGCCTTGGATTACAAAATGCAACCAGGTCTTTTATTTGCTATACAGATTGTCCGTAGGTACTAGGTACACACGATAACTAGATACAGATACGTTTAAAATTTTAAGTGGTTGTTGAACCACACATCCTTGTGATCTAGTTTCCGTGTGGAAATAGTACCTGCATCAATCTTAATATTGGCCTAATAACGTTAAAAACTAACGATACCCTTTTTTTAAAATCTAACCTGAACATGTTTCTATACTTAAAAAGTAAATAGCGATTTCATCCTTATCATCTTCCAAATATTACAACTGTGTAAAGCTCACTATTTGGTTAACAAGCTAACATTAAATTTATGTAACGAACGTAATACATTTACGATGTTACACAAATATAAATTTTGATCACACAAGATTTTTTGTAGTCAAACAACTTATTTCCGGGCTCGAGTTCGAGCGATCGTCTTGACTAGGTTTTAAAATAAAAAAGCGGATGTTACCATGCTGTGTACCATATGATCCCTTGTTTTAGTAGGATTTGACCACATAACCAAAGCAGTCAGTGTCTAAGGTACCTGATACTTTAGTAGTATGGCGGCACCGAAACTGGAGCAATCCGCGAATTAAACCGCGAATTAATCCGCGATTCCGCGAATTAATTCCGCGGTTTGACCTAATTAATTTCGCGGTTTGCTCTAATTATTCTTCATATGTGCTACTGATTAATCACATATGAAGTTTGATATTTAATTTACATATGTGCTACTGATTAAATTACGCATTAGATTTTTAATTTGCTTCTGGAATTACGCGGCGGCCATCTTGGATTTCTGGCGGGAATATTTGAAATTTGAATTTTTTCCGAATTTTTCTAAGTTCCCATATTTGAATTTGAATTTCGCGGTGTGTCGGCCATCTTGGTGCGCGCGCACTTCTCACGGCGGTTGTTTTTAATTTTGAATTTTCGCGGAAATATTTGAAGTTCAAACTGGTAGATCTTCCGTCTCCCTCATCGAAGCTGCTGTCTCTCTCTTGCATTCACTAGCGGAAATATTTAAATTTAAAAAAATCTCAGGCCGACCGAGGATTTGAACGCTCTACGTTCGTGTTGCACAAATTTAGCTACATCCATTAGTGCCTCTAGACCACGGAGTGCTACGGGATTTAAAGGGTTTGAACAAAACGCCATTTCGCAGCTCTGAAGTCACGCCGCTCGACTTTTAAACAACTTATTTTTTCGAATATATAAAATATAAGAACGGAAATGTGCCGTCTAGGGCCTTAGAAACTTGTTAATAATTTTAAAAAATTGACTTTGTAACTATTTTTGTTGTAATTCATTCTTTTAATTTTATAATATGAGTGACGCTATCTCACTCAGCCCCATTGATTTTCTACAGTTTTTCTCTACCCAAGATTCTGGTTAATTTCCATTCGCGCAGTGGTTAATTTCCCATTCGACCGCAGAATGATTTAATTATGTATTGTTATCAGTCGATAGACCTTTAAAATAAATATTTGTTGATATCTGTATCGATTTTCATTCAATTACAACAGAACATTCCGTGCTTGTGAGCCGTTACGCTTAAGTTTAGTCGTGTTAATATTTTTAATTAACTCATCGGCGTGCTTATGTATCAATAACTTGTTTTATGTAATTACAATTGGGGCATTTTATATTAGAATTTAAATAAACGATAATATTACGCGGCGTCTTTATGCAGGAGTCGTTTGAATTTTGTAAATTGTGCCTTTAGAAAACAGGTTGATCACAGTATAAATGCAAACAGACGAGCATAGCGGCGTATCTAAGTTGCTTTTTGGGGCAAATTGGACGGTTCTGAGAAAACAAACGCATTGTCCCCGTGAATTCTGCCCTAAGGGTTCAGATTTTATTTAACGTGCTTATACAAGATTGTTTATTTCGAACGAGACCTGGGCTGACGTCATGGCTAGATTTCTCTTTTGGCAATGTATTGGAAAGCCCTTTCTAATTAGCATCGTAATGGAATGCACCAAGATTTAAATCAGCATGCATTGTTCGTCTGGATCGAGCAGTACGTACTCCAACGGTTTCTAGTCTTGCTTGGTTGACAGACGACAGAATGCACGGTTACCGGTCAGCGCAGCCAACGGCTTGGCGCTAAAATCCCTGTGACACAAAATCTAGTGGGATAAGCTTGCCTGGTTAATAAACCACTCTAGTTCGTATGATTTTTGTCGCTTTTAAAAATAGACATTATTTTTTTTCATGCTTGAGTTTTATAATTACGCTGAGCCCTTAAAACAGGCCGGTTCCTGTGTATTGTTTGGTTTTAAAGGTTTGAACATTCTACCACTTAGCTGTTCTGACATTATACTTCCATATACATATTATAAATAAATTTTAAATGTTATTTTCGACTGAGTTTTAGCTTCTTATAAATTACAACAGTGCCCTCGCCCATATAAAATAAGACATACGCATTAAATAAATGTTTTTATTGTATAAGAATGGTTGTCCCCCATAAATTTGAATAAAAACAGACAATTTCGTTAAAAAAAAAATAGCTTTTCAATATCGTTTGCAAATAAGACAAGGGATACTTGTAAAAATATAAGTCAAACCATTTTTTCTTGTAAAAAATTTACGAAAAGACGTAAGTGTTGGCGACAAATGAAAATAAATTTGAATAAAAACACGCAAAAATTACGAAAAGACGTATGTGTTGACCCCCAAAGTAACAAAAATTTCAATAAAATCACGCAATTACAAGCCATCCCACATAAATTTTCACAAAAATCGACATCATGTTACATATACTATGCATAATTTTGCAAATGTTTTACACTTTTTATAAAATGCATCGCTCAAAATTAAAAGAAATAGCAATTTCGTTGAAAAAATCTACTACCACAATCATTTCGATAAACAAAATTCAAAAAATCTTATACTTTTGACGGAAATATATGTATGATGACCACAAATTAACATAATTTTTAAATAAAAACGCGCAATTTGTTGAAAAAAATATTCTGACACCACCAAAACACGCAATTTCATTGAAAAATATATATATGTTGTCCACAAATTAACATAAATTTGAATAAAAACACGTAATTTTGTTGAAAAAATGTTCTGGCCCCGTCATTTCACTTAAAATTTTACAAAACTGTCATCATAACACTTGAAATTATACAAAATATATGTATGTTGATCACAAATTAACATAAACCTGAATAAAACACACAATTTCGTTGAAAAATTTACAAATGTTTTACACTTTTTATAAAATGTATCGCACAAAATTAAAAGAAATCACAATTTTCTAAATTATATCACGCCATTATGAAATCGTAGATTGATTTTTTGAAATTTTACACTTTGTAACTGTAAAATAACTTCAAATACTAATATTTTAGCTTTAGATTTTGTAATTATTGCAGATTCGTGAAAAAAAACAAAGCAGAGTAGAAATAAAAAACACAAACACTTTGTAATAAACAAATATATTGTTCTTATTTCGTATAATACTTAATAATATAAATATAAATGTACAGCAGAATGTCTTATTTCTAAAAATTCGCTAGCAATTTACAAAACTGTAGTTTGAGGTGCACGACATTTCAAATTAAAAAGACTGCAAGTAATAAAATCAGAAATTCATTGTGTAATTTAAAGTTTAAGATGCACCCAATCTAGAATTCCCTTCGTTTTTGGTGTTGATGACATCTGCCTTAGAGGCGTTTTTCTAACGGCCCTTTTCTGGAGGCGTTTCCTTATCGGCGTTCTTCTGACTGAACCTTTTTGATGTGGACTTGGATGAGTAGCTGGTGTTTTTAATTTATATTCTAAATCGGACTCGCAGTTATCAGTTTCCATTTCGGTTTTTCCTGTAGTATCAGTCGGGGTTGGCTTCTTTTGCTGTTTAGGTTTAGCTAGCAGCACATTAGCAACGTTAAGGTCTTTGATGTACTCAGCAAACTGTAGGCGTCCGGGTGGATTAATAGTTTTTCGAGGCCGCAGAGTGTCATGAATTAAATCGACTATGTTAGACGCCGGTAAAATTTCACCCTTTATAGTAACGGTGCCCTTGTGATCCCAGCTCACATCGCTTGAGGTACTCAAAATGCGTAGGAAAACTTCAGCTTTTTTCTTAAAAGTTTTGGGAAGTGTAGATAAAATAACGGCATTTGATAGGCTGTCACTGGTTGTTTCAATAGGTATTTTGATTGGCTGCCGCGCCTGGTTTGTGAAATGAAGGAATCGTTGTAAAACCTGATTGTACTGGATCCATTTATCGTGATCAGTTAATTTGGACTTTAAAACTTTTTGCATTTCGTCATCAAGCTGTGATAATATATTTTTCTCCGCATCATCGCCAGACTTAAGACGTTGGACAAATTCCGGCGATACAATCAACATCTTCCGCTCTTTGTCCATTTTAGTCGAAAAGGAGCTCAGTCGTTTGTTCTAGTAGAGCCGTCGTGAATAAACTAGCTTAAAATCAAGGCTTTTATAATAAATATATAAAAAAATATGACAGGTACGGGAATCGAACCCGTATTCTCTCTCGAGATCAGAGCTTAAATCTGACGCCTTAACCATTCGGCCAACCTGCCTCTCTATATAAACGAGCACTCTCTGCATAATTAAGAAAACATCTAGTTTAAAACCCTTCTATTTGCAATTTCAAACAATATTTCATATAAATTAAGCCATGTACAAATTTCTAAATCGGTTTTGATACATATTTTATCGAAAGATTGGACCCTCAGCTGCCTTTTATTATTTGTCGTGATGCGTCATCGCTGAATTTTACAAGAGTCAACCTGTCTGCGATGTGACGTACGCAGTGTTTCCATACCTTTTTATTTTAAAATTCTATAAAACCAGAGGTCCAAACTGCTGCCGCATCAGGTAACAGAGTACAATGGTTTAAAACGTGTTAGTGCGGCATCAGCCGGGCCTCTGTTTTTATAGAATTTTAAAATAAAAAGGTATGGAGACATTACCTACGTCACATCGCAGACAGGATGACACTTGTAAATTCAACGATGACGCATCACGACAAATAATAAAAGGCAGCTGAGGGTCCAATCTTTCGATAAAATATGTATCAAAACCGATTTAGAAATTTGTACATGGCTTAATTTATATGAAATATTGTTTGAAATTGCAAATAGAAGGGTTTTAAACTAGATGTTTTCTTAATTATGCAGAGAGTGCTCGTTTATATAGAGAGGCAGGTTGGCCGAATGGTTAAGGCGTCAGATTTAAGCTCTGATCTCGAGAGAGAATACGGGTTCGATTCCCGTACCTGTCATATTTTTTTATATATTTATTATAAAAGCCTTGATTTTAAGCTAGTTTATTCACGACGGCTCTACTAGAACAAACGACTGAGCTCCTTTTCGACTAAAATGGACAAAGAGCGGAAGATGTTGATTGTATCGCCGGAATTTGTCCAACGTCTTAAGTCTGGCGATGATGCGGAGAAAAATATATTATCACAGCTTGATGACGAAATGCAAAAAGTTTTAAAGTCCAAATTAACTGATCACGATAAATGGATCCAGTACAATCAGGTTTTACAACGATTCCTTCATTTCACAAACCAGGCGCGGCAGCCAATCAAAATACCTATTGAAACAACCAGTGACAGCCTATCAAATGCCGTTATTTTATCTACACTTCCCAAAACTTTTAAGAAAAAAGCTGAAGTTTTCCTACGCATTTTGAGTACCTCAAGCGATGTGAGCTGGGATCACAAGGGCACCGTTACTATAAAGGGTGAAATTTTACCGGCGTCTAACATAGTCGATTTAATTCATGACACTCTGCGGCCTCGAAAAACTATTAATCCACCCGGACGCCTACAGTTTGCTGAGTACATCAAAGACCTTAACGTTGCTAATGTGCTGCTAGCTAAACCTAAACAGCAAAAGAAGCCAACCCCGACTGATACTACAGGAAAAACCGAAATGGAAACTGATAACTGCGAGTCCGATTTAGAATATAAATTAAAAACACCAGCTACTCATCCAAGTCCACATCAAAAAGGTTCAGTCAGAAGAACGCCGATAAGGAAACGCCTCCAGAAAAGGGCCGTTAGAAAAACGCCTCTAAGGCAGATGTCATCAACACCAAAAACGAAGGGAATTCTAGATTGGGTGCATCTTAAACTTTAAATTACACAATGAATTTCTGATTTTATTACTTGCAGTCTTTTTAATTTGAAATGTCGTGCACCTCAAACTACAGTTTTGTAAATTGCTAGCGAATTTTTAGAAATAAGACATTCTGCTGTACATTTATATTTATATTATTAAGTATTATACGAAATAAGAACAATATATTTGTTTATTACAAAGTGTTTGTGTTTTTTATTTCTACTCTGCTTTGTTTTTTTTCACGAATCTGCAATAATTACAAAATCTAAAGCTAAAATATTAGTATTTGAAGTTATTTTACAGTTACAAAGTGTAAAATTTCAAAAAATCAATCTACGATTTCATAATGGCGTGATATAATTTAGAAAATTGTGATTTCTTTTAATTTTGTGCGATACATTTTATAAAAAGTGTAAAACATTTGTAAATTTTTCAACGAAATTGTGTGTTTTATTCAGGTTTATGTTAATTTGTGATCAACATACATATATTTTGTATAATTTCAAGTGTTATGATGACAGTTTTGTAAAATTTTAAGTGAAATGACGGGGCCAGAACATTTTTTCAACAAAATTACGTGTTTTTATTCAAATTTATGTTAATTTGTGGACAACATATATATATTTTTCAATGAAATTGCGTGTTTTGGTGGTGTCAGAATATTTTTTTCAACAAATTGCGCGTTTTTATTTAAAAATTATGTTAATTTGTGGTCATCATACATATATTTCCGTCAAAAGTATAAGATTTTTTGAATTTTGTTTATCGAAATGATTGTGGTAGTAGATTTTTTCAACGAAATTGCTATTTCTTTTAATTTTGAGCGATGCATTTTATAAAAAGTGTAAAACATTTGCAAAATTATGCATAGTATATGTAACATGATGTCGATTTTTGTGAAAATTTATGTGGGATGGCTTGTAATTGCGTGATTTTATTGAAATTTTTGTTACTTTGGGGGTCAACACATACGTCTTTTCGTAATTTTTGCGTGTTTTTATTCAAATTTATTTTCATTTGTCGCCAACACTTACGTCTTTTCGTAAATTTTTTACAAGAAAAAATGGTTTGACTTATATTTTTACAAGTATCCCTTGTCTTATTTGCAAACGATATTGAAAAGCTATTTTTTTTTTAACGAAATTGTCTGTTTTTATTCAAATTTATGGGGGACAACCATTCTTATACAATAAAAACATTTATTTAATGCGTATGTCTTATTTTATATGGGCGAGGGCACTGTTGTAATTTATAAGAAGCTAAAACTCAGTCGAAAATAACATTTAAAATTTATTTATAATATGTATATGGAAGTATAATGTCAGAACAGCTAAGTGGTAGAATGTTCAAACCTTTAAAACCAAACAATACACAGGAACCGGCCTGTTTTAAGGGCTCAGCGTAATTATAAAACTCAAGCATGAAAAAAAATAATGTCTATTTTTAAAAGCGACAAAAATCATACGAACTAGAGTGGTTTATTAACCAGGCAAGCTTATCCCACTAGATTTTGTGTCACAGGGATTTTAGCGCCAAGCCGTTGGCTGCGCTGACCGGTAACCGTGCATTCTGTCGTCTGTCAACCAAGCAAGACTAGAAACCGTTGGAGTACGTACTGCTCGATCCAGACGAACAATGCATGCTGATTTAAATCTTGGTGCATTCCATTACGATGCTAATTAGAAAGGGCTTTCCAATACATTGCCAAAAGAGAAATCTAGCCATGACGTCAGCCCAGGTCTCGTTCGAAATAAACAATCTTGTATAAGCACGTTAAATAAAATCTGAACCCTTAGGGCAGAATTCACGGGGACAATGCGTTTGTTTTCTCAGAACCGTCCAATTTGCCCCAAAAAGCAACTTAGATACGCCGCTATGCTCGTCTGTTTGCATTTATACTGTGATCAACCTGTTTTCTAAAGGCACAATTTACAAAATTCAAACGACTCCTGCATAAAGACGCCGCGTAATATTATCGTTTATTTAAATTCTAATATAAAATGCCCCAATTGTAATTACATAAAACAAGTTATTGATACATAAGCACGCCGATGAGTTAATTAAAAATATTAACACGACTAAACTTAAGCGTAACGGCTCACAAGCACGGAATGTTCTGTTGTAATTGAATGAAAATCGATACAGATATCAACAAATATTTATTTTAAAGGTCTATCGACTGATAACAATACATAATTAAATCATTCTGCGGTCGAATGGGAAATTAACCACTGCGCGAATGGAAATTAACCAGAATCTTGGGTAGAGAAAAACTGTAGAAAATCAATGGGGCTGAGTGAGATAGCGTCACTCATATTATAAAATTAAAAGAATGAATTACAACAAAAATAGTTACAAAGTCAATTTTTTAAAATTATTAACAAGTTTCTAAGGCCCTAGACGGCACATTTCCGTTCTTATATTTTATATATTCGAAAAAATAAGTTGTTTAAAAGTCGAGCGGCGTGACTTCAGAGCTGCGAAATGGCGTTTTGTTCAAACCCTTTAAATCCCGTAGCACTCCGTGGTCTAGAGGCACTAATGGATGTAGCTAAATTTGTGCAACACGAACGTAGAGCGTTCAAATCCTCGGTCGGCCTGAGATTTTTTTAAATTTAAATATTTCCGCTAGTGAATGCAAGAGAGAGACAGCAGCTTCGATGAGGGAGACGGAAGATCTACCAGTTTGAACTTCAAATATTTCCGCGAAAATTCAAAATTAAAAACAACCGCCGTGAGAAGTGCGCGCGCACCAAGATGGCCGACACACCGCGAAATTCAAATTCAAATATGGGAACTTAGAAAAATTCGGAAAAAATTCAAATTTCAAATATTCCCGCCAGAAATCCAAGATGGCCGCCGCGTAATTCCAGAAGCAAATTAAAAATCTAATGCGTAATTTAATCAGTAGCACATATGTAAATTAAATATCAAACTTCATATGTGATTAATCAGTAGCACATATGAAGAATAATTAGAGCAAACCGCGAAATTAATTAGGTCAAACCGCGGAATTAATTCGCGGAATCGCGGATTAATTCGCGGTTTAATTCGCGGATTGCTCCAGTTTCGGTGCCGCCATACTACTTACTTTGTATACCTAGACCTTGCCCATAACAAAGACCAACAACATACTATGGGCGTAGATTTTATGTACGGTGATGAGATGAATAGTTTTTGGAATAGGGAGGAAAAAACTAAATATTGGGTAAAAATAGTAATTTATTTTAAAAAACGATCAAGTTAAATTTTATCCACGAGTGAATAGTAATGATTCAAGAGTTGATAGTAATAACTTTATCGTCGTGTATAATACAATTTTTTTGTCTAAGCAAGAACAATTTCAAAAGAAAATAAGGAAAGTCAATCACATTTTAAAATCTCAGTAGCTAGATTGGGTTGCTAGGATAAATAAAAAAATTAAAGTACTTATCTACCCTTGATGTTAAAGTGCTACTTTATCTACTAGTTTGAGTTGATAAAGTAGCACTTTAACAGCTGCTCTAGAAAAGTGTAGTATTTTTCGACAAGGCTTCCTCCTTGTGCACTTCGTTCGGTGATATACAAGAACCTATATGCCATCTTTATTAGCCGATTCGTCCAACTCCTCAAAATAGGCGTTTGGGGTGACGATGTGTACTTTTTGCCAACGTGAAACTCTTGCAAGTTCGAAAACAAACTATAGTCTGATGGAGCTAAAACTAGCAGTGGGCTGCATGGGTCGGCAACTTCTGAAACGGCGTATTATTTTGACGATATAGAACTTTATATTGACTAATCCAAGATTTTTCTCAAAACAAGCGACCTAAAGGATATCTTTCGCATTCCAAAATACTGTTGCCATAACTATTCGTTTTCTTTCGCTATCCACTGTTTTAATTGTTGCTTTGTCTTCGGAGTGTAATGATGAATCCAGTCTCGAATCGGCGCTAAAAATAGTTTGATTGCACTTCAACACCCAAAAACGGCTCTATTTCGATATGCGCACAGCCTCAAGCATCTTGACCAACTTCAATCGACGTTCAATATAATGGTATGTATTTTTGACCATTTCATCAAAAGTAGGATAACACTTTTTGTATTTCTGTATTGTAGACTCACTTAAAGTGGAATTCAGCACAGTTTTCATTTCGAATGTTACTAAACCCTTATTATGAAAGTATTTTTTTCACTTCGATCTTCTCTTTTTTTTTTTCAAAATGCAACACTTGTTCATTTATAAATGCAAACTACTTGACAGCCCTATAATACTTTAAAGGCAAACTAACGAAGGACGACACTGTACAAAATAATAGACAAGTGATTGCAGTTCTATAGGTTGGGCCGGAAACATTTCATTCAAGCCTTCTACTTAAACAATTTCAATAAAACACAGATAAGCGTAATAATCGAATATTGAAAATATAATACAAAAGCCACCTTATCCATGCTTTGCTTTATAATATGTAGCTTCTTTATTAGATGGATTAATTATAAAATTATCGGAGAGTCTCAAGGATATTCTGCTAACTAACTGTATTTCTAATATAACCGACTCGAAAAAAGCAATAAATCATTGATAAAATTAAAGTACAGCTTCACTTTTTTTCTACTGTTTTGTATAGTAGTCTTATCTTCTGTTTTATATATATATATATATATATATATAACCTGATACAGTTTGTACCTCCAGTATTTGCATATATCTACTCTTGTTCTTTTCGGGAAGATCTGTAGACTCGTCATGGATAGTACTCTAAAAGTAACAGTTTTGCTTGTTACATTCATAAACTTAACGATAACTCGTTTGCCAAACCAAACTAGTGTCTTACTTAGATATAGTTCATTCATATTTATTTGTATTTATTTGTTTTAGGTGTACTGCTTTAATGTGGTTTACTAAATTTATAAAAAAAATCAACCAAATGTTTTTGTTTAATATGTGCGAATGCAGACAAAAAACGTTATATCTCATGCTATTGATAAATATACATTTCATTGCAAGATTAGCTGACTAGTAAAGCACAATATAAACAGCAATTAGATTGTTAGTGATTCGTTCAAATTGAATAATAATTTACTGCCTGACGTAATGCACTACATACACGTAAGTCATTCATTTTGCTTATCAACACCGCTTGATAGAATTCCTTTCATTAGTTTATTGCTTTATTAAAATATATGCATAGGAACATGTGGCAGTCAGACGTAGTTTTCAACGAATAGAGAATCAGGAATGGGTTCTCCAGATATCAATATGTCTAAAATCCTATGTGGATAGAGTGCATCTACAAAGTTCTGCATTTCTTATTACATTTATTATATTATTTTACTCTCGGCGTAGTTCTTTTGTTGCTCATTTGATGTGAAAGCTTGCTACCCTGTTAAGAAAATAAGTAAGAGCACTTAGACGTTTTCATGTTGAGTCCTAAAACTTTCCAGCGAATCGTCTGCATTCATGGTTAATCTTGACTCTTTACGTGTTGCATAAAGCGAAAAGACGTGATGTATAATACATCTGAGCGTTTAAGATCGTTTGCTACAAAGTTGTCGTCTCAGTTGGTGTGTTGGTTAACAACATAAAATAGGGAAAAACTACTCTATTCGATGTCCTTCTACGCATGGTACCTTTAAATGCAAAACTAATACTATATTTACTGCATAATCTCATTTAAAATAAACATAAAATTGCAAACATTTTTAAAATGGGCTGTATTACTAAGATATAGTCTATATGTCGCAGAAAAGAGTTTCGAAATTATAATTTATTGTACAGTAACACATAAAAAATTTACCTGAAAATCTAACGTTCGTAGACAGAAGGAATTACAATAATTTGAATGAGAGAAAAATATGTTTACAATAATATTAGTAAAAAGTATTAATTTAATTCAAAGTACATTTATAATCCTTTTGTGATCAAACTTTCTAGTTTAGTGCTTCAGCTAATTTATAAAATGAAAAGTTATTACTAAATTTTGCTAAACGTTTATCAATGTTAGCACAAATCATAATTCAGACAGGCAAAATGTAAAAAAATACAATACACCTTACGTCGTTTCAATTCAATAATTCAATTATGTTTTAATTAGTTGAATTCGAACTTATACGTCCGTTGTCAGTAATGGTAAGTTCTTCCGGGTCATTCTGTGGTCGTTTATTCAAACTGACGTTTCTCTATTTATGCTGTCAGCCTTATTAGACGTTTTTTAAAGACTGATGTTGGTGTCTGCTGCGTCTGCTTAAATACCGAGGAGTCGTTACAGTTAGCTGATCATGCAAATCTTGTATGTTATATTAACTTGTGGTTTGTCTGATTGGTTGTTCACGTAAAAGTTGTTTATGATTTAATTAGTTTTGCAGAACTACCTTCCTTACTAAGGCGGTAACCCTCTTCTCGATTGAAATTGTTCGGATTTGTAAAATTTTTTTGGGCTTCCGGAATAACACGAGGAAAGGTATTTTTAGTCCTGCTTACTACGTTCACGGACTCGTAATTTATTCTGGGGTCCCCTGGTCGTAATAAGTTTTCTGCGATTGCTGAGCTTTGTGTTTCCAAATCATGTGTGGCTCTGATATTCTTTTATTCTACATTGAATGTTTCTTCCCGTTTGTCTGATGTAAGATTGGCCACAAGTACCTTGGAGCTGGTAAACGCCTTCTGTCTGTAGACTGACCAAAGAATCTTTGTTGGAAGGGATCAACTGTTCGCCCTTTCTTACTGTACCATAACGGATTCCGATTTTCTTCTTATGTAAGGCCTTTCTTATTCTGTAGGTTACTTCGGGGATGAAGAGTAGGTAGGCGTAATTCATAGGTCTTAGGTTTGGTTTACTGCCCTCGTCACAAACAAAGTTGGCCGGATGAATAAGAGTCTTTACAATTGATTTATTTTGTTGTTTGTTGTTCGTTTCACCAACACGTCCAGGAAAGTTAAGCATCCATTTTCTTAAGTTCCTATAGTAAATCTTATTTTGACATGGTGGTTGTTTAGGTGTGCCAAGAAAACTTCAAGAGCTGCTTGTCTATGGGGTCACATAAGGCTTCCATAGATATGTTGGTAATGACTGGAGATAACGAGGACCTCATAGCGGCTCCTTCCTTTTGCTCGTAGGACACTCCTTGCCAAAGAAGGTAGGTCGTGTGAAGCACATCCTTATTAACTCTGGAACGTCTTTTCGGATTCATTGCGGAACAAAGCATTGTTGTATAAAATTTACTGAATCTTCTACTGGTACGTTGGTGAACAAGAATTCCAAATCGAAACTGTTTCGATGTGGAATCACCGTTATCTCCAGTCATTATCAACATATCTATAGAAGTCTTTGCAGAGGATGCTATTTAGCCCATCTCAAACCTAAATGCTAGTTCCGCTACGTCGGCGACACTTTCGTCATATGACCCCATGAAAAAGCAGCTGTTGAAGCTTCCATGGCACACTTCAGGACAAAATAAGACTCACTATGGAAACTGAAAGAAATTGACATCTACCTTTACTCTACGTGTTAGTGAAACGAACCGGTAACAACAGATTAAGCCATACAGTGGATCGAAAGAAAACTCACACTGACCACATGCATCGTCTCATCATAATACCCCAACAAAATAGATCAATTGTCAAGACTCTTATTCATCGGGCTAATGCTATTTGTGACGAAAACAGGAAACCACACAAACTAAGACATGTGGAAGAAGTTTTACGCAAGGAATGGTTACGGTCGACTAGACATCAGGAAAGCATGACTATACACCACAAAACAGAAGGGACCTAAACCTATACCTGTGAATTACGCCTGCCTTTATTTTATCGCCGGAGTAACCGACAGGATAACAAAGGTCTTACATAAGAAAAAGATCGCCATCCGCTTTAGTGCAATAAGAAAGACGAACAATTGATCCAATCCAACAAAGATTCTTTGCGTATGCTACAGACAGAAGGCGTTTACCAGCTCCAATGTACAGTCGTGTTCATTAAAGTGTTGTACTTATAGGATTTGTGCTTTGTGAATATAAATTAACTATACAAAGTTCAAAAAAGTGTTTTATATACAAATATTTCGAAAGTATACATCTAGGTCTACCTAGTTAATGATACAGTATGAGTCTTCGTTGAGTAATAGCACAACCACCAATAAACTTATAACTGTTTCTGTACAACATATTATTGAACACGACTGTGCTTGTGACAAATATTACATCAGACAATCGAGAAGAAGAATCCAATGGAGAATAAGAAAACATTAGAGCCACACATGACTTGGAAACACACAAAAATCAGCAATCGCATGACACTTATTAGAACCAGGGGACCACAGAATAAATTACGAGTCTATGAACGTACTAGCCAGGACTAAAAAATGTCATATTGGTGTTATGGGGATATAGGGATTCCCAGAAAATATTAAAAATTCGAACAATTTCATTGGAGAAGACGGTTACCGCCTTAGTAACACATGGCAGCTAGCTCTGCAAAACCAATCAAACCATAAACAAGATTTACGTGAGCAATCAAGCGAAAAAACGACAAGTCAAGATTTACATAAGCAGCCAACCGTAACGACTCCTCGGTATACAAGTAGAAGCAGAAGGCACCAACACTCTTCTTCCAAAGCCCTCGATCCATTGCTTGGTCTGCGTCTAAGTTTCGTTTTTCCATAGCCTTTCTCACGCCGTCATTCCAGGATTTACGGAGTCTGCCCCTTCTATTCCGTCCTGGTGGTGTCCATTTGAAAATTCTTTTTGGCCATCTATCGTCTGGCATCCTCATCATGTGGCCAAACCAGATCACTTTTTTCTTTCTATTCTGTCGAGCACTGTCTGTCTTGCTCCCATCATGTTTCTTATTTCTTCGTTTGTAAGTCGATCCAGTTTGGATACTTGGGCACTTCTTGGCAGATAATCAACTTCTACAGTATTTATTTTCCTTTTCATTTCTTTGCTAATCGTCTACACTTCACAACCGTAGCATAGAACTGTTTCCACAAGCGTTTGTCCAATTCGTTTCTTATTTTTCTTCGAGATATTCTGGCTCCACCATAAGGAATTCAGACAGCCGATAACTTTTTTACTTTGTTGGATTCTGTGTTTTATCTCTTCGGTTCCTAATCCATTTTTGTCAATTATCGATCCCAGATACTTAAATCTTTCAACTTGTTTTATTGCAACATCATTATCTATCAAAACCTCAAATTTCGCTACCGAGTTTACCACTAGATGTTCTGTTTTACTCAGACTGACCTACAAACCCTATTCCTCGTATTTTTTATAGAGCCGTTTTATCATGAACTCTAAATCATATGCATCTTGCGCTAGAATTACCTGGTCATCTGTGAAATTTAAAGTGAACAATATTTTGTCATTTATAGGTATTCCCATTCCGCTACATCGTCTTTTCCATTCCTTCAAAGCAGCTTCAATATAAATGTTAAACAACAGAGGTGACAGGCTACACCCCTGGCTTAGTCATTTTGTTGTGTTTATAGCTTCCGACAGAGTTCTTCCTATGTTCACATACGCGATGTTGTCTTCATATAGGCTTCTTGTTATTTCTATTAGATGAGGATTTGCTTGTGCTGCTACTAAAGCCTCCCATAGTTTACATCTTGGGATAGAGTCATACGCCTTTTCCAGATCGATAAACTCTAGATGTACTTCTTCGCCTTTTTGTATCAACTTTTCCAGTTTTTGTTGTATTGAAAATAGGTTATCTGTGCATGAACGGCCGGGCATGAATCCGCTTTGACCTTCTCCTATCTCATGTTCTATATCCTAAATTTTGCATAAAGAGTTTTTTTCAAATAATCGACTTAGCGTACTGAGAATACTTAGTCCCCTATAACAACTAGGATCTCGTCTATTTCTCTTCTTAAATATGGATATTACATATGCCGTCTTCCATTCCACTGGTACCTTAGTTTGGTCTCAGCAATTATTTAGCACGTTTGCTATCCTTTGAACTAACATTGCTCCACCATATTTAATCAATTCTGCGGGGATATTGCCTGGTCCTGGCCAGCGTCCATTCTTCATGTGACTTAAACTTTGCTTAACTTCCTCTTCCGTCACAGTGACTTTCGTATTTTCGTCATTATTTCTTATAGATTTATATAGGGTTTCACTAAATTTGGCTCGACAACTTATGAAGAAACTGATAGCGTGAGCAGCGAACCGTGAAGTTCAAATCGACTACCACGGCATAGCATGGAAGAACCTAACATTATGTTTTAATTATCCCGCACTTCTCAACGCCTTTCAACTTTCGAAACACGTATGAAAATGTTAATATAGGTTTATTTTACACTTTCAGTCGTTGAAAAACTCTATAATATAAAAGGCTGTCCTTTCAATCCTGATATGTTCTCAATTCCTTCTCTCCGTCTGTCCATCTGAAAGTGTGTTTATCTGGCTGTCCGTCTCCTAGCGGTATAGCTCAGAAACTATTTAATGGAGAAAGACGATATTTTGCATGCGGATTATATATTTACCTGGCTGGAAACCGAACATAGTTGCCGTCAAATATATACAGGCTGAGCACCTTAAAGTAATTAAACGTTGTCTGTTTTTGCTTTAACCCAGGACTACATAAAGGTAATAATTTGCACATACCTTATGTTTTTACCCTTAATGAAAATAGAACCCAACAGGTACCGGGTAAATATCGTAAAATGGATAGAAGTATGCTGCGATCAACGTGTTTCTTATATAGAGCTAGAAAGAACTCAACTGCTCTGCCGAGGTGGTCTAGCGGTTAAAGTGCCGTTCCGTGTAAACCCCTTTACCGATTTTTAGGAAAGTTTATATGTTCATACCTTTACAATGTATTTACAATGGTTTTTAAGAACGACTTAACCACACCACCGTCTGTGGTATGTGGTAACTATATAGAATACTGCTTCTCACATTATGCAAAACTCTTAATTTTGGCGGTACAAACTATCATGGCGTGTTAGCCTGTAATAAATATTTAAAGTGAATTTGGGCCGATTGTGCCATTTCACATTTTTAACGAATTACAAACGTATTCGGCGAATACATCTTGCTTTCAGGGTGACGGGATATATTTAAGTCGGTATTTTCTCTTTTATATTTTCGTTGTTTAATCAAATTGACTTAATTAATTAAATTGACAGATAATACCGAATAACCGTCAACGTCAAGTATTGTCTATTTGTTGAATGGCATGATATATTTTAACCGAATACCACTCGACTCCCTTTGTATATTCAAATAATTTCCTTCCTATTAAAGAAATAATATTGGAAACACTAACTTTGTTCTCCTCAAGTCAGGATAGTATTTTCGGATATATTGAACTTTAGGAGAAACACTGACTTACTAAATCTGTTAAATATTTTATAATTCATAATTTTATCACAATATTATCCAGAATCCGTTCATACGCTTCAACCGCACCAGTTTGCTTTTATAAAATTCATTTATATCCTAGAACGATGCTTATTGGATTTTTAAATCTAAATACGTAGCTGTTGACCATATCTGACTGATATGTGGACGTAGTAGTAGTACTTCTCGGAAGTCTATCGAGTTTTGTAATGAGGGGTTGGCTTTTATTGAAGCAAAGTAGGGTACCTATTCTCAGAAGCGATTGCTAGAATATGGATGTGCATACCAGCAAACTGCATTTGTGTCTGGTTACATCATTGTAGGAAACCGTCCTTGAGGAGCAATACAATTAATAAATAATAAGTTGTCTTTGTATGTGAAGGTAGTACTAGTTAAAAACGCACACAAAGCATTTACAAAATGTAAACCTTTATTCAGGAAAATACGTTTAGCGTCAAAATAAAAATTTAAACAGTATCGTATCACATCCTCCGCAGCACAGTTATTTAATGTAGAAATAAATAAAGCAGTATCTCACATTTTTTACTTTCTAAGGTGTTCGAAATACTAATTATTAGCTCTCGCAATGCCTACCTTTTTATTTAGATTAATTAATATATTACGCCTCTGTTTGAATTTAAAAACTCTCTAATCTAGGTGGCGTTGAACGAGTCTAGAGATAATGATCCGATTTCACAAAAATGAAACACAAAGTTAGATTTATGTAATTTTTTATTTACATTAATTCAATTTTAATATTTAATTGAATGAGGCTGTAGAACACACGGGTAAATAGTAGGCCGCGAACTATCAATGAAAAACAAACGTGTTCAATCAAAAACTGAAAGCGATATTTGTGGAGTCGGCAAATATTGTATGAAGCACGGCAATTACAATTTAGAACACAAAAGGCAAACAAATATCATTTTGTCAGGAATCGACAACAAACTTTCACATTCGCCGATTAAATAATGTATAGTATACTTACCTACCTTGTGACAATAAATACTACTTGAAGATAATGTACTCGCCCCTTATTGAATTTTGGTATTTGAAATATGTACTTTTTATGTTTCAAGATTTTTAAATGTGTTTTATATAAGTATTCGATATTGACAATTTTTAAACAGAATGATGTCTTCTTGTCTATATATTTTTTTAATACGCCTGTGATCTTGCGTTTTCCCTGGAAACCGGTTTCGCATTACTTGAGGGGGTATGGGCGTCACTTACTGTAATCTCAACAAAGCTAAATCGGAGAGCCCGGGCCGGGAGTCGAACTCTCTCCCGAATGCTCCAAAGTTTGCTGTAGCCTAGGCTGCAGCCACGAACGCCACTCGCCTAGCAAGGTCACTGCCTAGATATAATACGTTTGTAACTAAGCATCTACATTTATTGATCATTTTAGTTACATTCAGCTATGTTCATTTAGATACAAAAAAACAAAAGCTAATATTCACATATAATATATATAGTATAACTGACTTGTCTCTCAACAAATCGTGGTTCACCTTGAAGTATTGTTGTAAAGCAAATTTGTTGTTCTGGGCCTCTTTGAACAGTGCTCCCCTCTCACATAGAACAAAATCATTTTTAATTGCCAAATAAATCTAAAAGACTAGTAATTGAAAATATGAAGAGCAATCGTCATTTCAATTATGACGCATGCATTCCTAATAACAAAAATAGTATAGGTAATCATATTTTTCCTAAAATTCCATATATTTAATAAAATTCTGTAATGGAGGATAGTATTTTAAATTCGAAGTTCTAGGACAATGCTTCGCCGCCCGTGGCACGTGTAGGATTGGTAACAAAGTTAGGATTAAAAGATTAATGACTCTTTAATAATGTAGCTTTAATTTCCACCAAGTAATAATGTATACAAAATATGCTTGGTTTTCATTTTGCTGTAATTAATGTTTAGTTAATGGTTTTGTCGATTCTGGTGGCCAGCGATTAATATATTTAAAGGGTAAAGCTAAGCTAAGTTAATCCACCTTGCCTGCCTCACATGCTTACTCTGCTTTAATATTCATCTCTCCAATTTAAGACCTAAACATATTCATATATACAAGGCTATAAAGAAAGATTCGAATACAAGGTAAATCAGCTTTCCAGTCTTCTCTAACTGAAGCGCTATCTCTGCCAAGCGGGAGTTGAAATCCTGTCAAGTGCAATTATAACTATTCAAAATTGTATGTGTTGATACTTTCATTGAAAGCTTTAAGACAGCAGGACTGTACACATATATACTGAAATTTCGATTTGGAACCAAAGTTCACGGCGATAAGCTGTTTAAACCCGCTCCGCTGTATGATATGTGCGTCTGGGAAGAAAACTAATGCAATTAAATCGAACATGTTTTGAAACTTGCCTCTTCTCCTTTAAAAGATTCTCATCTAAAAAGTATTGCAATATAATAATAATAATGAATTTATTGTCTAACAGCATATAGCCAATAACAAGACAATATTAGATATACGGATAACCAGTAAGAGTAAGTATAACTTAGTAACTAATCATAAATTCAAATTTATTTGATATTTATTTTAATATAATAACTAATAACTTAAATATATTTGTCTATTCACCAATAAGTTCTATTAGTTTTGGTAATGTACAATTATTGATATCACATTGGCTGCTTATACGGTTATAATTACTGCACATGGTATAGATAGGAGATTTAAATATAATATTAGTTCTAGCGCCAGGTAAATAGAATAGCGATGACTGTCTAGAATGTATTCGAGGCACGTGAAAGTTTAACTTTTGCAACAAATATGAGCATTCAACTTTATTATGTAGCAAATTAAAGAGAAAAGTCAAACTGATACGTACCCTTCTCTGTTCACATGAATTAATATTAAATGTATTTAGTAAGGTTAAGTGCTCAAAACCTCTAGGCGGATAGACATGGTACACCTTGAACCACAAATATTTTAAAAGTTTTCTTTGTACATTTTCTATAGACGTTATATGACATTCATAAATTGGATTCCATATGATACTTGCGTACTCTAATTTTGAACGTACAAAAGCAAAATATAATGCCATAATAGTAGAAATATTTTTAAATTCCTTACAGCTGCGTACCTACTATGAAACCTAACATTTTATAAGCAGAAGACACAATTTCATTAATATGATTTACAAACCTAAACTCAGCATCAAATACCACACCCAAATCTCTTATTGAGTGTAGTCTAGATAACAATTCTGAATTTAATGTGTAGTCAAAAAGGATTCGATTAATTTTACGAGAATACGTAACAATTTTACATTTGCTAACATTTAGATTTAACTTATTTCTCTTACACCAGTTGGAGAGTATGGTAAGGTCGGTTTGAAGGTTCATAGCATCATGGTGACTTGCAATTGATGAAAATATTTTTACGTCGTCAGCGAACATAAGTACTTTACACTGCAATTGATAACTGAGATCGTTGATGAATATGATGAATTCGTAGTTATAGTGAACGAATTATGAAAATATGAATTATTCCATATAAAGACACTATGTTTTTGTATAATTTAGACTTAGCCCCAAAGTTTCGGATCTAAGTGTAGACCTAACCTAAAAATAATCATCTAAAGTAATAACTGTAGGAAATGCATAACCTGCAATATTTAAGAGAATGAACTAATATTCCCAGAAAAATATAAAATGGATGCATCAAAGTAGTTTCAATCAACCAGTTTAAAATTTGAACAAGAGTCATTGAGCTTTAATTGTTGCACATTACAGATCAGCTCAATCGTTGTGTCAATGAAGCGTTCTGGAAATAGCAGTAAAACTCGTTTCCCGCAAGGCCTGCTATTAATAATGGAATCTCACTAGAATGTTCATCGCTAATACTAGACAAAGTACCTGTCGGTTAGTTAAATGCACTTAACAGAAATTACTACTCCGCTTTAATATAGACAGATATTCCATTTGCTCAACAAAATAGTGTCTAAGCTTTTATACAACGAGATATTTTTGGAATTTTGCTCGCGTAAATTTATTGGAGCTTAGATGAGCATTCAAATAAAATTTTCACCAACGGTTTTTGATGTTCAGAAATACTTTAGTGTAAAACCTAACGTGTTTGACAGTAGTAGTATTTTGCAACTGCTCAAAACAAAAACTTGATTTAGAGAATTTCTCGTTTCGTATCTTTTGAAGAATGTAAGAAACCATATTTTGGATATTTAATTTCTGCAAAAGGTTGTAAAAGCCATGTAATAAAGACGACTTTGCAAAATGATAGATGATTGGATTAAAAGTTAACAGTGAGTATCATGTAGAAATATTTTTTAAAAATCTGTAAAATGCGGATAAATTGGATAAAGAAAAATCCCCTCATTTAGACAACTGTAAGGGAACGTTTACAAGATTTTTGCAACTGTAATTCATTAACAGAGCTAGATTAGAGTTTTAAAAGCCATTTAAATAGATATTAATTAGAATCCGACATAATAATTTTCATTTTGAAACAGAAAGCACGCTTATCATCATGTGCCTGTAAGTAGTGTCAGTGTTATTTCTTCAACTTATAATGGAAAATTTTGAAAAATATTATGTATTCTCTATGTACATCAAGTGCTACAAGAACGTAGAACTTAAATGTCAAACATACGGAACACACTGACACTTCTGACAAGCACGTATGATAATAAGCGTGCTTTTTGTTTCGAAACATAATTTCACAGATAACGTGACAAACAGAAAACAAGGTTATTGTAATTATGGCACTAGTGATTTCTCCCTGTAAAAAAATTATTTAAGTTTTTTTAAATGTTGAAGAAGTTTACATATCATGTAATACATCATTGCATTAAGAAAAAAACCCTTTTTAAAAGGGCCAAAAAAGTTGCACGGTACCAATTTAAAATTTTGAGGTTAGGATAGTTTACTAAAAATTTGCACAAATGAAATTGGTTTTATTAAGTGTCAATAAAATTATTTAAATTACCATGCAAATTGCGTCTTTTAGACGAGGGAAGTAAACATGCAAAAATATCACAGCCTTGGATAAATAGAAACACATTACTAAGCTGGTCTTGTTTTAATTCACCATACTAAATATTCTAGAATAATCCTTTATCTAATAGACGTGTCTGTCTGGGACGCTGTTTTGTGTGGGACGCTGTTTCAAAAGCCAAACCGTAAGAGATAGAAAAAAAAGTTATTAAAGTTATATGTTTGGAATGGTCATGTCAGGTCAGGAACAGAATTTCAGTCACGTGACACTTCCGGTTTTCGAGAAATCACGTGATTTCCGTCTGTCTGGGACGCTGTTTTGTCTGGGACGCTGTTTCAGCAGCCAAACCGTAAGAGATAGAGAAAAAAGTTATGAAAGTTATATGTTTGGAATGGTGATGTTAGGTGAGGAACCGAATTTCAGTCACGTGACACTTCCGGTTTTCGAGAAATCACGTGATTTCCGTCTGTCTGGGGCGCTGTTTTGTCTGGGACGCTGTTTCAGCAGCCAAACCGTAAGAGATAGAGAAAAAGTTATTAAAGTTATATGTTTGGAATGGTCATGTCAGGTCAGGAACCGAATTTCAGTCACGTGGCACTTCCGGTTTTCGAGAAATCACGTGATTTCCGTCCGTCCGGGACGCTGGTCCGTCCGGGACGGTTCTTTTTTGTTTTATTAAATGAGACATTTGTCTCACTGGACTGCCAGTACGTCTATAATACAAATGGCACTAACAAAGTATTTTCAAATACTATCTAAACTAACTGCAGTAATTGGGAGATAAAGATGTAATCATTATTTTCCAGTTTAAGCTTAATTCATTTATGAATGTAGCTTAGAAATGGCTCATTTTTCAGCCGAATAAAATAAGAATCCGACATAATAGTTTTCATTGCTTGCTTGGTTGATTGACGCCACTTTGAGAGCAAACCCGTGGGCTGAATTGGCTGATTTTGGTGTCAATTGACTCAGGGCGACGCAAGTAAGCCAGCAATAGGGTTTTCAAATTTTTGATTTCTTTTATGTGGATTTTTTGTTGATAGCTAAACTCAAAATTAACTCGACACACAAAATGGGTCACTCTTGTAGACATTGCATTAAATAAATTATTTAGCGCCCAATTTGGGTGCAGAACGCTAGTGTCCTTAATATTGTAAGTTGATTCTCCTACCCATGCAACTGTAACAAATAAATAAACAAATTATATAGTAAAACCGAAGTTATGTATTCGCCGTCCATCCTAATAAATGTCATTGCTTCATTTAACAGTAACACCTCCATTTTTATGTTTTTAATAACATTAGCAATCGAAGTTATCGACTATTTCCAATAACATTCTTAAGAATGATTAAGAAGAGGAATTTGAAAATTAATAATTGCCTATGAATATTATTCAAGGTGTTTCCACTTTGTACGCGAAATGTAGCTCAAGCAACTGTTGCAAGATTAATTGAAGCTACTAGGCGTTTTGATGCGACAATGGGGAACTCCTCTCTGCTGCTTCCATTATTATGAGTATCTGTATGCATTAAATTGAAGGCTTGCACTTGAAGAGCTGGTGGCGGTCTCTGCGTGCTGCATGTGGAGGCATAATTCGTTAATCTGAGTTAATTAACGCGGCATTCTAGTTGAACCTAATAAGCAGCAGCCTCTTGTTTCAAACTCTAATAGCTAATGGTTAATACAAAGAGATTGTGTGTATTGCACCTTTGCACTCTCATCATCGATCAAGACCAACAGTTATAATTTATTCATATTAAAGGCGATGTTTGAAAACCAAATCAGCCGATTGCCATCAATATCTGTTCTTAAACCTTAAAAAATCATAAATGTGTAAATCTAAAACAATATATCTATTAACATTCTGAATATATTTAGGCCATAGCTTTAATAACCTGTGCTACTAATACCTTTGGTTAAAGGTAGCCAAATCAGTACATGGGTAGCTGTGTCAATAGTAAGTTCACTGCTAAGTACGTTAGTTCATAGGGTGGATAAGATACGCTATCCATAAGTGCTATAACATTGAAAAGAAATATTCTAATTAATACGAAAGACAATATTTTAAAGTTTAACATGGTTTAACGATAAAACATGCAGAAAGTAACAGGACATCTGCAAATCGATATCAAATTGGACAAACTAAGATCTTATCATTGTGTAATATATCTCTTAATTTTGGCTTATAGGCCAAGCAGTAGATATTTCTGCCTGGAAAAAACCAAACAGTTTTGCAAATTGGCAAATTAACACAGTTTTATAACCTGAATAACGTTCTACATTTGCGACCTTGGTACGTCTCCGCTCGCTTCGCCATCTTGGATAGATGTGGTCTAAAATCCGTTTTTTAATAGTATATTCTTTCCAGTATTTCCCCGAGATAAAAATTATTATAAAAATTACGGAGGATTAAATTCTCTAGAAATTTCGTCTGAAATATTTGTTTGTGAACTAAATAATTTGAGAGTTAACCAAGTCCATTAGAACATATTTCTTAAAATACCATGACTTCTCTCTTGTCGCACAGAATTCTACTCATTATTGCTTAGTTATCAATTATCATTTATACTAATATCTGAGTTCTCGACTCAGTCAAGTACATAAAGTACGGGCAAGATATTACTGTTCGAACGCAATAATTGCATTCGACGAATATCCAGCTGATGCAACAAACAAAACATAAAAAAGTGCAGAACGAATTCTCTCATCAAATAGGCAATCCTTCCGCGAACAGATTACTCGAAGAGTCGATGATCACGACCAGGTAATATTTCCAGTCAACCCAAAAAAAAAACAATAGCCGTCTTATTTCCATGCTCAAAAAAAGATTCGAGAAATCTAATTTTGCAATTCAACAGGCAACAGAAGATGCTGACACATTGATCGCAATTGCAATGATCAAATCTCATCGTTTAATTTCATTTTTATTGTAGAAGATATCGACCCCCTTGTTCTCTAAGTGGCACTGGCGAAAGGTGACTATTTCATGAAACCAGTCCACGAAATTACTGCAAAAAAATTGACTCTCCACAAATTCTGCACCTTGAACAAACAGTGGCAGACATCATATTGTTTTTGATCGCTTTCAGCGGTTGTGGCACGACGTCTGCAGTTTTCGGTAAAGGAAACAAGAGATTCCTGAAGAAGCTTTAAAATTCGGAGAAGGTAAACCAGACTGTAACAATGTTCAAAGCGAAAAAGTGTATATTTTGACACCATTTGTGCAGTAGGAGAACAATGCTTAACTACACCATACGGAGCTTGTAAAATAATAGATCAGTGATTTTTGCTCCGCTACCAACATTTCGGTAGATCGGTAAAAAACCAAGTTGAATCTTGCTTCACTTCCACTTACAGTTCAAGTTTAGACTTGGTACGATCTTTACAAGAACCCGGGAGAATAAGGATGGAAGAAAAATTAGAATGGACTTACTTCAATCAGAACAACTAAAGATCCTGTTTCTGAAGTTCTGCTTAAATTCATCTATTGCAAATGCAAAAAATCTGTAAAGGGCTTTACCCAGAACTTCCCTTGTAAGTGGACGGTGTGACACTAAATAATTTTAAAAATCAAACTAAGAAAGGGGTAAATAGCTTCACGTTTATAATAAATTATATAAGTTTTCAAATAGAAAAACATAACCGGTGGTTGAATTCGAAGTGCAGGCGGCTGCGTATGCCATTCCTACGTTTATCGGAATATTGCAAAAGAACGGTCTATTCCTAAATGCGCTGCAGAACACTTCTTGAGTCCATGCGTCCTGGCTACCTTAAATAGAACCATGTTTCGTTGACAACTTTTTCTTTCTTACAATATTTACTCTGTATCTTATTGGTTCAATTTACGTCAAGCGTAAAGTCTGGATTATGTGCAAATTGTTACTGTCATCTGTATTTCAGTTAAAGCAAAAATAAAAATATTCCCGTTGATGGGACTCGAAATTCAGGTATTTGCTTCGTGGGCCACCGGGACGCTTCGAATTTCTTCGATGCAGCTATATTTAACATAACACACATATTTGTTTCTCCTTTTTGTCTCATACAACATTTATTCTGTATCTGTTGGTTCACATTTTTGGCAAGAATAAAGCCTGCCCTATGTTCAAATGACTTCTACCTATTTCTAAGTTAAAGCAAAAACCAAAAATCTGGTGTGATTGGAATTGAGAAAACCTGTCTTTCATGATCTAGGAATCCTGAAACGTGAAGATCTGAAGAAATCTCCGAAGGTGATTTTTTGCGATTACAATACTTGCTTCGTCTTTTGAACGTGGAAGGTAAAAAGGATGCGATTCAGAAGGCGGCTGCAGCAAAACGGGTTTAAAGTGGTATTTCATTCGCATATAATGTAGTTGGCAGTTCTGCGAAAACATGTGCGACTTCGAGGAAAATTAATAAATTGAAGCTGATCGAAATTGATAATACAGGGTGTTTCGAGAGGAAAGAGACATATTTTAAGGATATGTTCAAAATATTAAAATACGAAAAATAACCCAATTTCTTTAAGTCTCAACATTTATGCAGATGTTAGAGGACGGTTAAAATTATCTTTAAATTTATAGATATGGCTCTAAGGGGGTGAAATTAATAATCCATAATATATATTATTTTGTACACAAACAATTGCTTTTAAAGACAAACTAGAAAAGCTAAAAAAAAATTTAGGTAAATCAGGCTTTTTAGTACATATTGCTGTAACGTCCCGTTTCGATTTCATTTCAATAGCGCGTTAATGCATTTGACACCTTATTTCGAACCATCTTATATGTAATTATTGTAGCAAAAGAATTCAAGTTTATCGCAGCAGACGTGAGTGCAAAATGCGGTTTTCGCATTAGAACTTGTTTGGCATTTAGATTTTAGTAGTCCGCTCAAATAGCCGAATATCTGACAGAGCATTGATTTTTCGAGAAGCACGCTCTCGCGGATTTGAATTGTTAGGCTAAACTGAAGCTTTTTTTATTGCTTAACAAGCAAACGCGCTAGTCGTTGTTTTCGTAAGGCGCATTCTGCGTAGGCTGAGTTCCCTTGCGCTGCCAATGATGAATATCGCTGCGATGCGTCTTCTGCAATAATTAGGCGGAGAACACCTTTCGTCAAGTAGCTACGGGCTCAAATTCAGCAGCTACCGGCTAGAATGAGCTAATATCGTTTAGTGTGGGTTATGGTATTGTATGGGCTAGATTGGGCTCAAACTAAGGCTAAAAATTCAGCTAATTCAGTTCCCCGATTCTGCTTCCGCATAGGTTAGGAATTTCCGACATGTGCCGTTACCTTTTGTGGTTAGGTGACTTCTAACAGCGGCGACCTTGGGGGTCTCAAAATTTAGCAGCCAAATCCAACTTAGCGTCTTCATGGATAAAAGCAACACAACAGGATAATTCCACTTACCGATTACTGAACTTCAACATCAAGTTAAACTGTAAGTACATGCTCTGTTTTTCGTCGACAAAGGCATTCGCCTTAATTATGTCAGTTCTTACTAAGATCTTAGCAAATTAAACTGAACGTATTTAATCAACCTTTTGGCACAATTATTTATGAAACTAATGAGCGAGAATTTAAATAAGTAAAAATTTTACGGGGACTTCTAACCCCACTAACGACTGTCATGATGTTATTATGACAATCGGGACCAACTTTTTTCCGTGGCAGCCGTACCACAAAGTGCCGGGAGAAGCAGCCGTGGAACTCCCATCCAAGTACTGACCAGAGAGAGTGTTGCTTAACTCTGCTGATCGAACGTGGACGCTTGTTCAAGCTACAGCACCCGGGACCTATTGTAACTTATGAGCCGCGCTTAAAGCGTTGTGCGTTCATGCCAATTGCGATAGAACAGGCGTTGTCCCGAAGTTGTAAATTAAGCTATAATTAACATTTTGTGGATTGAATATTTGGAAGTAAATTCCCATTTATGAGTTCAAATCCCAGATCGATGCCTGGCAGGTGGCCTACCCAGTCGCTTTAAATAATTGGGGACCTACGTTTGAAAGAAGGGGTAATAATGCGGTTGTCTAATGCGTAATGCTCACCACTTCACCACGTGTCATGAATTTGACACGCGACAGCCGGGTGTGAGAGCAAGGATACGGAAGCTCACCTTCCACCTTGCAGGACAAGCTCCTTCATGGGGTGTTAGTGCCTCACCATTACTATTATTATTATTATTATTATTTATTAATTCATTGATAGACACTTTATTTGTTGTCACATAGTCTGAGGGCAAATGCAAATAATTCATTTATTTTCTTTTGCAACCCCTCGAGCTGAACGAGTAATCTAGGTAACGGTGTGACACCAAAGGTAGGTGGAGTAATTGTTAGTAGGTAGTTTTGTTTTTATATGTTGTGAGTAACGACAAGGCGCCCAATTTGTATTAATCCTTCTGTTTAATTGAAAAGCTCGAATCATTTCTTAGCCTGATCCTTACACCACGTCGTATTCTGCCGAGTGTTAAAACAGCTAACCGAGGCCTTGTGAACAGTTTCGTGCTGGACGGTGCTTTGCTTTATAGCCAAATCCTTGTCTGCCGTAAATTTCGAATAAAGACATTTATATGTGTTACTAATTCCTCCCCCGTAAGCCACACCTAAAAATTAAAAATATTTCGTAAATATAACTTCTTATTAGTAGCCAATTACTACTTTAACCTAATTGTATCCCCCCCCCCCCTTTAATATTTCCGAAAGGGTCGAAAATCGGATTTTAGCATAAGTATTGGTTTATTTTTCTTATTCCGACCCTCTGAACACATGTTCAAAATATGTTTCTTTTCTCCCAAAACAATCCGTATTTGTAATATAGAAAATTTATAAGTGGCCAGCATAGTTTTAACATTTCAATATTTATATTATAGAAACCCATAGCATTGAATTTAATGTTAAAAATAATCCTATTGACTGTATCAGTGTCAACTGTTGTAAAATTTAAGCGAATAGACAGTAAATAAAATGATCACAAACAAGTAGAGTACAATACACAGGGTAAATTGAAATGCGAGTGGTCCGGGCGCGATACTGGGGATTTCAAAGATAGGGTGGAATCATTAGAGGAAGGTAACTTGAAAATCGAAACAAGAATTACCAACAAAGGCCTGAGCAAGGAAAAAATTTAGTATTGAACGAGGGATGTAGAATAGGCAGTAAATTTAGAAAAACAGACCGGGAGGTATTTAATAAGTCACTTTCAATTTGCAAACGCTAGAGTGAAATGTATTAGCCATTCGTGACAATTACATAGACTTGTACAACACGTAATTTGTAGATATAATAAAATTTTGTGAATTTCCAGTATAATTATTCAGAAACCATATAACCGATATGGATCTAAAGTGCCTGTTTACCAACGTCAAGGGTTTCAGTCGAGCGTGTAAATGCGATTTAGTAGAAGGTTTAGGGAAAAGTCATTGTTACAAGAATTGGAATCTAAACAGCAAATAAGAGTTTTCTGGCTTTCTTATTGATTTTAAATTTTCTATCTAGACATGCTTTTCAGTTCTATATACATATAATGAGGTTTTCACTTGCTTTGTTATAAAGTTGAATATAGAACGGTATACATAGCAAGTTATTTAGACTTCTGACATCACCAAAAGTATGTTTGCCATTTGAGAAGGCAGTGTTAGGAATGCCAACCTGGAAGATACGGATTTACGTCTTTTGGGGAATGTACTCTATAATCCTCCTGTCCAATAATACGGTTATATCCTGCATTCCATCTGCGTCAAGCGATGATGGAGTTTCGTCCAAACCACTATAATATCTGAACTCTTACATACATTCCGTAACTCAATTACCAAGTTTGGTTCGGATTTATTCAGCATGTAGCTCGCATAGGTTTATTGCGTTAAAAGTTGAGCCCACGGGACGCCTGCAGACTCGGTTGCGGTATCGACATTTTCACTGCAACAGAAGCGGGGAAATACGTAGAAAAGACCTCATTTGCATTTACGAGTACGTATTGTACAAATTACAACTTGTACCTTGACGATTTAAACTTCATTTCGTGTGGAGGCTTATTCAGCCCGCTTTTTGTTTCCCTAACAACGCGGCCCTGTTTTAAACTTTAAGTCGCCCCAAAATTAGCTTTGGCCAATTTTCATAATAAGTTTGTATGTTTTTACCTAGGGGAGCTGTTATATCACATTATTCTTTGTACTTTGTTCTTTTTCCTATGCGACTACTGGGATGTGCATCGACCTCATGCTTTTAATGACAATTTCGTGTTGCACCAAATAAAGAATATTGATCGAACGCAAACCGCCCCTACGATGCGAAGCACAGTAGCAGAACTGCACACTTAAATGCATTTATACTTCCAAGAAAGTTTTTTGAACTGGAACAATTCCAGAAATTTAATAAACCGTAAAGTTTTCCTCGTCATGGGTTAAAGGCTAAATTTGGAAGTACGAAAGTAATTGCTGAGTTCCAAATAATGGTAGTAAGTAGCCACAAATTATAATTTCATTATCACGCATAGATTAAGATGGAAACTAATAAAAACATAATTAGCTATTAGCAAGTCTAAGTAGTAAATTCGCGCGTCTCCTGTCGCTTGCAGCTAAGATGAGCTGCTTGTTCGTTTCTAGGGGTGAAGCGACAAACTGAGAAGAAACAACAGTTGATTTTGAATTATTATTATACGAGCTGTGCTCGTTCCAACAGTTACATAAAAGTTAATAAATTTATGTAAAAATGCAAATGCAAGAATAATCTTCACCATCGTAAGTCCTAAATTGCAAACTTGATACTTTAATTTCGTATTTCTTATTTGGCTTACACGCTTTTGGAACTTGAACACATCCTTAGACATGATCCTTATTACTCCCGCGAGAAGTTATCGGGTAACGCCGCAATAGGATCCTTACATCTGCTGCTGACGTCAGCAATTAAGAGTTGTATGTTCAAATATCTTTAAGGATACGAAACAAGCTGATTTGTATACAAATAAAGGACTTTAAGTTACCTAAATAGCGGGGGTTCTACAATTAAAGGCAGCCATAAAGGGTAACGTTCAAATCTCGTGCACCCTGTAAAATGTGCTTTTTTGACACTATTACGGTGTTTCTCGTTCTGCAATTAATCAATATTTCAACTTACATTTTCATAGTAAATACAAAATTGTCTCTATAGCTAACTACATTAGCCGCTTCTGGTCGATAAAAAATATAACGTTGTTATTCTGGGGTGAATACTTCCATAATTGGAATTCACTTTCTCTTAGATTCAGGGTACGTTATTTGGAATAATAAAAGCCTGACTACTACTTTTTATAACTAGAAGAGAATCTATTACAGGTTTCCCAACTTATGTATTTTCAATAATACGTGAAGAATGAGTACATTTGTAAACTTGGAAATAAAATGAAGACACTGAGATGCTCTGCAGAATTTGAGCTAACGAAACAAGAAAACACAAATAGGTAACTTTTGCATTGAAAAAAAAAAATAAAAGTAATAGAGCATCTGAACTGCAAAAGAAAAAGGAGAATAACAACTTTGAATGAACAATTGTCAATTCTCAATTAACATAAATGCGTTACATGCTTTACACCTGGGTTACGTTAACAAAACACTGTTTTGGAATAATGACCTCAAAAATGAATTGCAACTAAAAAATTTGAATATTTTCGGTATGATAATTCAAACAAAACAAATAACAGAAGTATATTAATAATACCAGTGAAAAGAATTGGAAGATAAATTACAATATTATAATATTCTATATAAATGTCACAAATGATGCTTCAATGCAATTCCTATTGATACATTTGCAGACGAGGAGAACGCAGACGATCTTTCTTATTCAGATGATATTGAAGATCAACATTAACTGAAGATGACATTTCAACAGAATGTAATTTTTAGTAAATACATCGTGTGCTAAAAAAAAATCATTTAAGGCAGGCATTGGAAAGAAAGATAAAATATTTAGGTATGTCTTAACTTAACTCGGTAGGTGAATGTGCATTTTGTTTATGAAAACATTTGTCACTGCAACAGGTGAAAGTTTACACTGCATTAAGTTTACCTGTATATAGGTTGGCATTTACCCAACAGCAATGAGTGTATTAATCATAACAGTCAATAAAAATTGTTTTTATTAAGTATTTTGTATATCTTTAGGAAAATGGTTCACGATCAAGATGTAGTTTAGTTCTCTCTGACTTATGGTAGTTTATCTGCTCGAATGGGTAAGTATCAAGTAATTTTTTTTTTTTTTTAAGTAGCCTTATTCGTTCCATTTCTGGACATAGGCCTCCCTCATATGTGCCCATTTATTTCTGTCTTGGGCTTCTCTTATCCATGTCAGACCCGCTGAGAGTTTTATGTCGTCCGTCCATCGCATGGGCGGGCGGCCTCTAGCTCGTTTACCCTGGTATGGTCGCCATTGTAATATGGTCTTCGTCCAGCGTCCATCCTGTATTCTGGCAACATGTCCGGCAAAATTCCATTTTAGTTCGGCTATTTTCTCGCCTACATCTTTAACTTTAGTTATAGCTCTTATTTGCTCGTTTCTCTTATGGTCCTTTAATGATATTCCTATCATTTGCCTTTCCATGGCTCGTTGCGTTGTTTTAAGCATCCCAAGAGATTTCTTCGTAATTGTCCACGTCTGGGCTCCATACGTCATTACGGGTAGAACGCATTGGTCATATAAACGTCTTCTTAGATTTAGTGGGATATTCTTGTTGTTCAGTGTAGGCTTTAGTCTTCCAAAAGCTGCCCAAGCCAGTCTCCTCCTTCTGTATATTTCTTGGGTTTGATTTTCCTTTCCGAGTGTCACTTCCTGTCCCAAGTATATGTAGCTGGATACATTTTCTATTAGTTGGGATCTAACTGTGATTTGGGGGTCTTGTCTACACATAGTTTTTGTTTTTGATATATTCATTTGTAGTCCCACTTTAGCCGATTGTTCCTCTAATTCCATTAGCATTTGTCTTAGTTCTTCTTTTGTTTCGCATATTAGGACAACATCATCCGCGTATCTCAAATGGTTCAATCTTTGTCCATTAATTAAGATACCTTTATCATCCCAGTTTACTCTCTTAAATACGTCTTCCAGGGCCATGGTGAAGAGCTTCGGAGACAACGTATCCCCCTGTATCAAGTTATAGCAAACTTCAATTTGATCATGGCATGCTGCGAATGGGTTTTTTAAACACACGATACAATATTTGAAAATATGTTCATAGGCGGAGCTACATAAAGGCTTGGACGTTAGGAGGAGCTGAGACCACGGATGTGGAAATAGGTCGCCCAAATGCTGTGACTTTTTCATTTTCTCCCCACCCGCTTCTTTTTCATTAAAACATGCATTATATAATGAAGGTTAAGTCCCCCCCCCCCCAATATTGGAGGCTAGTTCCGCATATGCTTCTAATATCTGGTTTACTAATATTAATTTTTTTGCTTTCTTTTGCAATAAGGGAAGTATTGGATTCAATCCAAAAATTCGAAATTGATTTCCCTGAACCCTAAAAACATGTTTTTGTTTATTGCTCTGTCTGTCAGTCTGTGAGGCTGTGTGTCTGTGTGTGAACAGAATATCTCAAAAACGAAAAGAGGTATGGCGTTGAAACTTCATATATAAGTTTTGTGTACTATTTAGATGCGACCGCAAGCTTTTGAAGAAAATCGCATAACTGGAAGTATGGTGTTTACTCTTGCAATTTTTCAGTTTTTTCCGTTTTTTTTTCAAAAATGGCTCTAACGATGTTTTCAAACTTTAGATTTTTATTACATTTTAAATGTGTATTGATGTAAAATAGGTGATTTTCCAGTTAAATACCTTTAAAATTGGCTCCTTTCTTTTTACTTCCCTCGTCTGAAAGACGAATGAACTATTGTAATCACGAAAAAATCACCCTCCGAGATTTCTTCAGATCTTCACGTTTTAGGATCTTTAGATGACGAAAAACAGGTTTTCTCAATTCCGTCTATCTGTCTGTCTTTCTGTCAGTCTGTCTGTCTGTTTGTTGGCGGTATAACTCAACATTTGTCGGAAGAAGATGATATTTTGCATACACATTATATATATATATCTCCAATGAAACCATGAAAACTTCAGACAAATATATACAGGGTGAGCACCTTATAAAATAAAATGTTGATTTTTTATTTAACTTAGTAATAGATACAAGTAATAATTTGTACATAGTGCAGGCATTATTCTTACCAAAAATGCGAGCCAATATATACAGAATAAATCTTTTACGATACAAAACGGAAGCAGAAATTAGCGCGTTATTAAATATAGCTGCGAGGCAGGAAATCGAAAGGTCGGTGCTCCGTGGCGCAGGTAAAAATTGCCCAGATCCTTACAATATCCAACAAAACGTTGGGGTTGCATTCGCGGTCCGCTTGCTGTTCGAATGCGACCAGCGGTAACGCTTTTTTTAATTTAAAAAGTATTTAATTTATTAGAAACGTGAATATATTTTTACTCATAACGTAGTTTGATTTTTAAAATTATTTAGTGTCACAATGTCGACGAGGGAAGTTCTGGGTAAAGCCTTTTACCGATTTTTATAGTATAGTAATTGCCTCACACTCAGTTTTCCGAAATGCTAAAAAAGGAAAGAAAGGATATCAAATATATATGATCCCAAGAAGAATACTTATATTGGAGCAACATTGGCAAATTATTGTGTGAATTAGTTACAATATTGTACATCTATATAGATCTATGATCAAAATGTGAACTTCCTGCAATACTTTTACAATATTGGCTATCAATATCAATTCTGTATAATTTCATTATATAAATTCAATATAGAAATAATATGTTAACCAATATTGGCAAAAAATATTGATACAATAATGTAAATCTATATAGATCTATGATCAAAATGTGAACTTCCTGCAATACTTTTACAATATTGGCTATCAATGTAAATTCGATATAGTTTTATTATATAAATTTAATATTGGTATAATACATTCATCAATATTGGCATACAAAACTAAAATCTATATAGAGCTATGATCAAGTGGGAACTACGCAATGTTGAAAAGAATAATCATTGTATGTAATTATATCGTATTATTCAATACTGGAAGCCAATATATTATAATAAATTGTTAACTAAATACTGGCAATTCGCGTAAATACAATTTTGGGTATGAATTAATCTATACAAAAAGAGAAAATCAAATAAAGGTACAGAACTGTAAAGATTCAAAGTAAACATATATTATAATAAAAATTATTCGTAACACTTATTTTCAATACGTATTTTTAAGAACTAATATAAGTTACACTAATCACGACTTCTTAAACCAATTATCTAAAACAGAAATAAAACAGTAATCAATCACCCTAAAAAAAGATCAGTCATTTGCGATTGCGTTTATTCGTGAAATGTTGATTAATTTAATTTTCATCGGAAATCTGAAAAACATGTTATTAAATAGGTACATTAAGACATACCACAACAAGCATATACCTGATGAGTTGTCTTAGTTATACCAAACTTTCTGCCTCCATCTCTATTAGCAGCTGTTCCTAGGAAAAAACCGATATATTTTAAAATATCAACTTCTGTACCATGTTCGGACCTTATGCGCACTGCCTCTAAGATAAATACAGAATTATTAAATAACATATGTAAAATATAACTTATTTAATACTAACTAATCACAGATTGATAGATACTCATTAAAGAAAAACTTTGCTTCTTGCCACCTTTTCTTTATTGTTTTAATCTATCCTCCTTTCAATCTCTATAAATATACCAATGCTATAAATATACTTCTGGAATAAGTAGTGAAATATGTAACTATAAACAAAAAAGTTTAGTTACAAAATTAGTACAGACATTTATAGTTTACAACACGCAGCATTAAAAGACCGGGAATCAGTTTTCAATAATATAGTGTAACATCAACATGTGAGCAAATGAAAACGAAATCAAGTTTGGCTTTGAAAATTTTAAGTCATGTTTACTTCTGATGTTTTTAATTTAAATATGACAGGTAAATGAGGTTACAGATTATACATACATGACAGTTATTATAATAGTCCATATCCAACATAATGTGAATTAACAATCGACATAATATGTTTTAATTTTCAAAGCCAAGCTTGATTTCATTTTCGTTTGCTCAATTGTTAGTTATACTCGCGTAGAGAAAACGTCCTTAAATCGAACATTTAGCTTTACTTTTAATAATAAAAAGTTGCTTTACTTACTTTTACGTTGCATGCTGTATCGACAGTCAACAACGAATGTACCTACCGTAATTACAATGGCACTGGCACAGGCAGGAATAAAGATTAATAAATATGAAATTATGTATATAGACACAACGAAACAACGAGGCAATATGTGATACGATTTTGTTGATAGTTTTGAGGCTGATGATGGTCTACAATGGCCGGCTGTTATTTTAGTGAGTGCATTCCTAAGCCTAAATCCTAACGGTTGCATTTTTCCCTTTCTCCTGTTTTGTGCGGACATCTGACTGTTTTTGAATATTTGCCATCTTCTATTGAAAGCGTGCACTTAACAAAGACAAGGAATATGGCCCCGACTGACGATTCGCACTTCGTATTTGATCGGGTGTCCTGTTCGGTGCTATGTATACCGGAGTGATAAACTATTACACAAAGCACCCGTTCGTGGATCAGAGGTTAGAACGTTGTTTTAGCAATGAAATGTCCACAGGTTGGAATTGGACCGTCTGCGAAATTTTTTTCCGTTGCAAATTAACGTAATTCACGTTGCCAGGTGTTTCAGTATTATGGCAACAATAAAAAATATTTACTTATTTTGTATATAATTTTGAACACTTGCTTTCTATATTAAAAACGTTAAAATCCTTCTGTAATTTTTTAATTTACAATTCAATTTTAAAAATGTAAAAACCATTTTAATTGGACTAATCCTTCCTATGTGATGGGAATAAGAGCTAGTAGTAAATAACGATATGTAAATATTGTAAAACAGTACTGTATCATGAACATATTTATATAGCATATCTACATTGTCATCCTAATTAAAATAATATTTGTATTTATATAGATTCCAAAGTTGCATTCAATATTGCAGTGTTATATTGTAGCGATATATTACTTATATTGAAAATCGAAATTCGCAAACTATATCAATAACTATATTGTATTCATATAGATTATATGACAATATGCTATAAATAAATAATTGTATGAAAGTATTGTAAAACAATATTGTGTCATTAACATATTTATATAGCATATCTATACTGGCATCATAATTGAATTAACTATTGTATTTATATAGATTCCAAGGCTGCATTCAATATTGCAGTGCTATATTGTAGCAATACATTGCTTATGTTGAAAATCTAAATTGGCAAAATATATCAATAACTATATTGTGCTTATATAGATTACATTTAAATATGCAATTATTGTAAAACTATCATTGGGTAATCATAGATACAATATAGCGCTGCAATCTATTGGTAAATAATTGGAAAACAATATATACACTATATCGGTACATTATTGACAGTATTGAACAATCATTTAATATTGGGCCAAGTATTTGCCAACCGATTGCCAATACAGTGTTCTTCTTGGGATGATTTTGCCTCGGATCTAAAACCGCTAAAGTTGAAGGCGGCATTGTCGAACTATTTGTTTATTTCGTTATTTATCCTCAAGTATGCATTATTGCCGTATTACATATGGACATTGCTTAGAAGCAAAAATATTTATCACATAGGTATACACAAAATCAGGAAAATACTATCAGAATCCTATTGATCGCGTAAATATCTGCCTATAAATACACAAATATTGTAAAATTACACTTCTGAGTATTCTGGAACTGCCCCTGTGCTAAAATACAATGCAAATATTAAGTCTGGTTTCTTGTGAACCTACCAGGCACTGTCAGTTATCATAAATTCAGTAGTTCACTACAATCTACATAATTGTTGCATGTTATAACATATTGTTATATTAAACTGTGGTATACCATTCGAAGGAACTATTTGGACGTATGCAATAGAACTTGTGTTCTCATATTGGAATAGTGTGGATAAGCATTACGTTTTTTACAACTCAGCGTGTATGTTATCGGTCGTACAACACTGCAATATTCTACGCCTAAAAATAAAATGATTTTTTTCCACAACCGGGAGTAGAAGTCGGTTTTTATAGCATCAAAATTGTGACAGAAGTAAAACATTTACTCCATAGAGACTAAATAAGACAAAAATTTCCCTAGGGAACCTTTATTATGACTGACACAACAATTATGTCAAATTCGAGGTTATCAGGTTAGGTTTTGTGGCAGTTTGTAAATTCGAGGTTATCAGGTTAGGTTTTGCTGATAACCTCGAATTTGACATAATTGTGAGCTCTTGTCATAATGACTTACAGTGCCACCAACTTTAAAATTTACCATAGGCTATTAATTTTAAAATAATTGTAACTAAAATTTCATACATGACGTTTAAAAAATACAGGTTTTAATAAATCTTCCTGCAACGTGAAAAAAATAGTATATGCAACTCGGAGAGAATGCTATTTTGCTTCAGTGCAATTTCCGACTCCCGGGCTTCGCCCTCGAGTCAGAAATTCCATCTCAGCAAAATAACGCATTTCTCTCCCTCATTGCATAATCTACTATTAAGAACTAATTAATATCAGTGATTGTGGGATTTTTGCATAAAATTAGATATGCTTTTGGGGCTATAACTTAAGGAACGGTAAAATCGGCGTACATATATTAATTTTTAAATAGTCAAACATTTTCAGATGTCTCAGGTTTTTGGCGTGGACTACATATTTTTATATTTTATTTTTAAATTCAACTAGTAGTGCCCCGTAGTATTTATTAGCGTGTAGCTAAACATTATTCACATAATAACCCGTTTTAAGTGCAACCATAATCCCTGCACCCATTTAGAAGTTAGAATTTCTGTATGATCGGTATCAATTATAAAGCTTTTTTCCTAATATTTCAGAAGCCTAGAAACTTAGTTTCATAGAATTCAGAATCCCGTAGCGATCTGGTAGCACCTATATCTGCAACCCTACTGGCACGTGTTTTGTTGTATTTTTGCTGCAACGACAGTACAAACGTAATGCATGGCGCCACGCTGGTAATTCGTGCCTCCCTATATTTTCTGTAGCTGATAAGTGTTTATATATTTGTAAGCAAAACAAAAGATTAGTCGCAGCTACTTGAGTATAAAGAACAAGGGGCATGCAAAAAACTAATTTGAGCTTGAAGATTACTCCGATGTAATATTAAGTAGGTGTTACTTTCATAAAGCGATTGTATGATATTTCAAGGAAGCGTTAGTCGGTTATTGGCTGTAACGTTATATTTCAGACAATGAAGTAACTTTTCTGTTCCCGCAGCATTAAAAGCCAAGAATTTACGGAAAGAAGATTTAAAGTCAAAAGGATCCGAATAGAGTAATGACTTTTAAATGAAATTATGACGTAAAAATTAGGAAACATAAAGCATGTTTAAACTTTTAATCCTTGCTCCTCATTGTTTGAAAAAGC
This sequence comes from Agriotes lineatus, assembly GCA_940337035.1. NCBI lineage: Eukaryota > Metazoa > Arthropoda > Insecta > Coleoptera > Elateridae > Agriotes > Agriotes lineatus. The sequence goes on along the minus strand of CALNHX010001254.1, from coordinate 75,296 downwards.
CGCATTTTATTTTCAGCGTTGTAATAAATGGAAATTTTTATTTTTCTAACTACACAAAAGCATTTATCACAGTTCATGGTTTTTAATATAGCTTTGGGCGTCAGAAGCTTATCCAAAAATAAATTAGTTAGAGAAGCACCGCATTAGTGAATGGATGTTGCTTTCGGAAACGAACAATCGCTGCTCGCTAAATTTCAGTTGACATCTGCTGATGTGTACATGTTGTGTTATTAATATTATAATATACAATAATTAATTTATATTACCGGCTTCCGAAATATCCTATTATAAATTAATACATTGAAACTGTTTCAACCACTGGGTAAATAAGGGCAAACATAATTTCAAGCAGAACTTGCTCTTTGGAAAAAGATGCCTTACAATTAGTAGCTACACCTGTTTCAACAGAAATCTTTGTCTTGAAATAAGTCATAGGTGTAGCGAAATTCCCTTCTAGGCATTTTTCTGTTAACGACATACAAAATTAAAAATGTAGTAGTGATTGCTGACAATTTCATTCATTTTTTAATAATGACCGCCAAAGGGTAGATTCTAATAGATTTTTTACGAGAAAATAATAGATTAGGAACTTCTACAATTGTATTCTGTGAAAGAGGTACAATGAACACCGCGAATATAAATATTTAGTATTAAATGTCATTTCTGCAGTCCAATTCAAGAAATTAATAAACAAATGTACAGCACCCAACTTATACCAGTTAAATTACATTTAGTAGTCTCACATATTATACAGTGCGAGTGCAAAGTCTGGAACTATCGAAATAGAACTTTTAGCAAATGTTTTTGAAAGAAATTCTTGAACACGTTATTTTTAAAAATACATATTTTACTGTAATCGTCAGTTTTAGATTGTCTTTTGTTTTTAAGTTATGACGTTCGCGATGATTTTTTAAATGGAAACCCTAAATTTTTGTGAGGAATTTGGGCAGAGCATGAAATTCTAAGACCAAATACGCTAAAAAAAGTGTGATACTTTATTTTGAAATTTTCAAGAACATCGTACGGTTACCACCGCTCAATACTAAAATTTCAATTCGTTCTTTTTCACTCAAATATCGCACCATTATTTATTTAATTAAGAGCAAACAACAAAAACAGATAGGCAAACTATAAAGAACTGCCATAAATTAGGGCTAACTCATTGTTTTCTCGAAAACTTCAAAATACAGTATCCTACTTTTTTAGCGTATTTGGTCTTAAAATCTCATGCTCTGTCCAAATTCATCACAAAAATTTAGGGTTTCCATTAAAAAAAATGATCTCGAACGTCATAACTCAAAAACGAAAGTCTATCTAAAAGTAACTATTACAGTAAAATATGTATTTTTTTAAATAAAAGTTGACACGTTCGACGATTCCTTTCGAAAACATTTGATAAAAATTCTATTTAGATAGCTTCAGACTTTACACTCGCACTGTATATTATATTCTATATTAGGGGAATATCCATATATAGTCCAGAGAAATTAGACATTGCACTTCGGAAAAATTCCCGGAAAGCTGGATTTTGGTATAAGCCTTGATATTGTGGTTCTAAACAAAATGTCAAAAGTCCTCATCGATCCGAGTGCCGCTAAAAATTTTAAGGGGGGGCAAAGGTCACCAAAAACGGTATTTTGTGAATATCTCGTTAACGGTCACTTTTACAGAAGAAATATTTATTATCAAATTTGTAGCTTATGAAATTTCTAACAATAAAGATATCATGACTTTTATTCGTAAAAGTAACTGTTTTGGAGATAATTCGATTTACAGAGTTGAAACGAATAGATGCACTCCTCAATGACATGTATATCTTATTGGAGTTGCGACTTGAAATATTCCAGAATTTCCTTGTTTCAGAGCCCATAAAAATAGAAAGAAACACATATATAGTACACTGTAGTCTAGATAGAGAAGGAATGTGCTCCGAAAAGTTCCCCTCCGTTGTCATAAAACCTCAAGGGACATCAGCTTGCTATTCGTGTAGGAGCATAATAGTATATTATGTTATTAGGAGTAAAAATTATACTTTATTTGGCGTGGCTGGACTGTTTATCTGCCGAGCTTGCGAGGCAGATCATTACAGCCTAGCCACATAAAGATACTTTTGTTCCGAATAACATTATAGTATTTTTTCTTCAAACGTTTATAACAAATTATTTAAGAAATTTTAAGAAACCTGGAATTATTTTAAGGTAGAGGATTGGGTAGACTGATAAATGTAGGGTACTTTGGAGAGCGTCACTATAACTACACTATAAACAACGTTGTGAACAAAATACGAAAAAAAAAAACTTTATCTCGTCAGTCTTGCTTAAATATAAATGACGTCGATACTTGCGACTCCACTGAAGATGTAGATCCATCACGTTTCCTGACTGAATCTATGCAAATAGAGAAGACAGCGGAAGAACAAGAAGAAGAAGAAAAAGATGATGAAGAGGAAAGCATACCGATTGAAATCGAGTCTGAAGATGAATATTAATAACTCCTGTTTTGAATCCAAAATTGATTAATGAACAAGTTGACTATAATTTTTTTTAAAATAAACATTTTTCAAACAAAACTAAACGTGGAATATGCTTACTGGGGACACCACATGAAAAAAACTCACCGTGTACTCTACCTCGGAGGTGGTGTGGAAAAGAGTGCACGTTTCAACTCTATAAATCGAATTATCTCCAAAACGGTTACTTTTACGAATAAAAGTCATGATATCTTTATTGTTAGAAATTTTATAAGCTACAAATTTGATAATCAATATTTTTTCTGTAAATGTGACCGTTAACGAGATATTCACGAAATACCGTTTTTGGTGACCTTTGCCCCCCCTTAAAATTTTTAGCGGCACTCAGATCGATGAGGACTTTTGACATTTTGTTTAAAACCACAATATCAAGGCTCATACCAAAATCCAGCTTTCCAGCAATTTTTCCGAAGTTTTGCTTTTATTTTGTCTAATTTCTCTGGACTAATAACAAATTATGAGCTAAATGCTTCGAGCTTGAATTAGATCAAACAGTAACATTCTAGTTAAGTACAGTGCTATACAACAGTAGCTAAATATAATAGACAGAAAGAAACTGTTTCTATTAAATAATTGCAAAATTATCGATAATAACAATATGAAAAAAAAATCCCAAAAAAATATTATTTGATCGGGTATTAAGGTAGAAATGTTTGCTTACTTTGCTCATTCTCAATAGTTCAGTTTATTTACATATATTGTCATAACCTTTGGTCGTCTGTCGCATCAATTTTCATTCAGGTAATTTAAAACTTTAATTTGGAGCAACGTAACTCTAGTATGTAGATAGTAACTTCGACAAGCATCGGTAGGTGCACCAAAAAAGCGTCTTAACTATATTTCCAACCACTTATGAGTTCATAAAGTACTTTGGTGATATATAATGCTACGATAAGTTCAAATGCTAGCTGTTGCAATTTGTGTAATGCATAGTCTTTATCTAAATTCGAATCGAGGGTTGCTTTAGGCTAAGTCTTGATTTTCAGATCGGGATTTCTTAAATAATTTCTGTAAATGAGTTTTCTACCGCTTTGGTGGTAGTATAACTATCCAATCCATGGAAAACGAGCATTAATACCGAATTAGGTTAGAAAAGCGAGGGACAAAGTGAGTCATTATAATGTCGTTGATTTACAATAAAAATCGCATTTTACGTAACAAATAATAAGATACGGTATTCTAATCTGATACATATGTAAATTTAGATTGTATTTATTCCCCAGAACAACTCTGTGCAGAAAATCTATTAAATTTGAACTTCTTAAAACATCATTTCTGTATTGCAAATACTGAATTTTTTGCGATCCGATATCACTAACTTGTATATATTCTAGACATTGAAAATAAAGTGGTAGTTTATATTGATTAACCAATATTTATTTAATGGGCTATTGTAACAGTTGATTCGTCAATAAAATATGTAACAGTTTGAAAACCTATACAAACCCTTCTTATTCTTTCTAAGACGCAAAAGACGAAATTAAAGCTTTTTAGGGTGAATTACTGCAATATAGCCGAAACATTTGGTTAAAACCCGAATTATACACGTCTTTGCTAATGCATAAACCAAGCAATAAAGTTGTGGAGACCTAATGATTTTTATTGATACTTTATGTTTGAATTATTCTTTAATTATTATTTATACGGGGCTGCAATTTTCGTGTCTCAAAATTTATTTCAACTCAATAACTAGTAGCTAAATATTCCTTATAATCATATTTCCTATTTAAATGTCCCCTTTTCCAAGCATCCTACGAATGACACCACACCACAAAAGTTAAATCCATTGCATTTATGTCTTCAATGTTACCTATTGTAATGATTACACTGAATCAAATTGAAATAATTTAGAGGCATTTATTTTACAATTTCTAAACAGAGCGGAAACAGCGCACGTCACCGCCACGTGGTTGCTACAGAAATTTAATTACACTGCCGTTCATAACGATTTAAATTTAGCAAATCAAATTACTGGATCAAATGATTGAATTCGTGGCGCATCTGCGTTTACGATCTTAATTGATCGTTACATAATTATCTTTCTTGTTGAGCATTGACGAAGTTTTGATACGAATCAGCGAGACAAAGGGATTAGAGTTTTAGATGTACTAAAAGTAAAAGCGCCCAATCACTGTATACCTTTTATAAAGTTAATGAACGAGAAAGCACTAAAATTCTTACATTTCTGAATGGCCAGTTAACAAACTCTACTTCGATTGAAAGCAATTAACTCGAGTTGAAGTAAAATTTCACAATGAATGGACTATTTTATCGATTTTAATTTGAGTTGGAAATATTGTTTCCAGTAAATATACGGTAAAAATAAGTAGGTACCTACTATTACAGACAATGGAAATTTTTAGTTCAGTCTGAAATGCTTTGCAAGCAATGTTGATTTTATAACAGAGTCAATGTTTATTTTACGTATGTTTACTTATATATTACTAACTTGTTTAACACATAGCACATAGAGTAAACGAGACTAATGACATAACAATGGGAAAGCCTTAATACTGGCGCAATAAAAGTATTACGAGGAAGAAAAGCTACTAGGAATGATGGAAGCGCAAACAAACTATTGCCACATTAGACTGAAATAATTCCTTAAAAAATACCAGATGAAATGTATAAAAAAAGGTAACAAACAAGACGCCTCCAACTATGGGAATATGACAGCTCTTAGTTTGATCCTAAAATTTATAACAATATAAATTCAACAAACGTAATGAATGTATCACGATCAATGAATGACAAATGGCTTTCCGAATAAATAGTTCTACAACTGACGTCATGCTTGCTATTATGTGAAATAAGTATAACAAATATGCAAAACTGTAATAAATTTTGATATCCTGGTTTTCATGTGCTTCACTGATCTCATGAGAGTTTTTGATTGTGTCAAACCAAAGGATATACCAGAAATAGTATCAGAGAGAAACGTTCCGCAAACACCAATCAACTTAAGTAATGACATACAGTGCTTTTGTAAAGTAGCGGATAAATTCGTTAAAAATTGAAGGAATAACTTTTGGAAAAAAACGCTGAGACCCGTCGATTTTAATTTTTATTTGCGTATTTTTTCAAATAAAATATATACATACTGTGTGACACTCGTAGAAGGTATGACGTCATCGATGTTATTTTTAAATGGAAATCTCTTCTTTTTATTAGAGAATAAGAAAGGACACATTTTATTACTTACGGTGAGTAGATTTTTGAATATAGGTCACATGACCAAAAATTAAGAAAAAATAATTAAAATTGCAAAATACTAAATTGAACTACAATGATAACTTCAAAAACCACTAAATTAAATGTTCAAATTATGTATGGTTGTCTGCCTGACAGCAGCCAAGACGACCGACATGTTTTTTATTGATTGCTGTCATTGATAAAAACGTAAAATCATACTTCCTAAAATTAAATGTAGTATTTTGCAATTATTAATTTTTGGTCATGTGGCCTATACTCAAAAATCAACTTAGCGTAAGCTAAAAATGCGTTCTTTCATATTACGTAATAAAAAAAGGGGTTGCCATTAAAAAACATCGATGACGTCATACCTCCTACGCAGGTCAACCTGTATAGATATAGTTGATTTGATAAAATGCGCAAATAAATATTAAATTCGACAGATCTCGGTATTTTTTCAAAAGTTATTTATTGAATTTTTAAGGTATTTATCCACTACCTTACGAAAGTAATAGCATTAAAATGGACGAAACACCAGTAAACAGCCAAATATGGCAAAAAGACTTGCTCAGTGCTATTTAATACAGTCAGTAATGGACAAGTAAGATTATAAACAGCATTGGAAGAACAAGGGGATGTAGAATGGGAGAAAAACAAACACATATACGAGTAGTCTCTTATGTTGAAGATGCTGCCTCGATTGCCGATAGACGAGTTAGAAATAATGCTACACCAGTTTCTGACAATATAAAGAACTGTAAACAAAGAAACCAAGAGGTAAAAATATTTTATAGTATCTCAGAAACCACTAAGATACAAGGTACATATAGAAGAGACTGGAATACAGCAAAATCTAAAATTTAAACTGCGTGTGGTTGCTAGTCTTCCATTGGGCATCCTCCAGGTGGTAGTAAACAGAAGAACTCCTTCTAGATAATGAGGCTACCGAGAAAATAAAATACTCGAGGAGGATCAGAATTAACAACTAAAACTGGGCACTGGCAGTAATCAGAAAGATTTATTTGGTGGTAATTAGAGATCTAAAACGGAGGGCATAATGAGTTAATATTGAATGCGAATGGTTAAAAATGACAATATTCAAATCTTTGACCAATCATGTACGTCGCTGCGTTGATGAGTTCACAGCAGTAGTTGATCATCCAGTATAAGCTTTCTTAACCATTATTTAGGTTATTAAGAAACATTAGTAAGAAAATGTATGCCCCACCGGCATTACTGATGCATACCACGAGCTCAATGTCCTCGGGCCTGTATACTTTCCACCCTCAAACGGGCATAAACGTCTTCATAATGCCCTTGGCATATAATTAACTATAATATGCCTTTTTTAGTAAGGGTAAAAACCTGAGCTATGAGCAAAATATTACTTTGAAATAATAGCTCTTTCGGTAACGCAAAACTAGGTAGCATTTTATTACTTTAAGGTGTACACACACAAATATATATATATACTTTGCATACACATTATATACCGGGTGTTGACTTGCGGGACGCACCATAGGGATTTGCATAGTAAATTCTTTATATTCAATTATTTGTTCACCTAATTAGTTTAGAGCTAAATTGTAAATATATATTTTGTAGAGAAAAAAATACTGCATCCATTCATACTGTTGGTAACAATTTTTTATTTTCCTGAATCGGGAATGTAAAAAATCGAACTAGCATTTTTACAAAAATCAGTGATGTCATGGAATTATTTAAACAATGCCAACGCAAGGAGTTTACGTTTTGTCTCGTTACTAAGAGATTCCAATTAATTAGTTTCTTTTGCTTAAAATAATCCTACGCCCACGGTTCGTTCATAATTTTTTTAATATTTGTTTATATAATCACGTTTTATTTGCACTGTGTAGCTAAATTCCGAGTACGTATTAAAATCTACTGAATTCGGTTTTATACATTGTAAATATTAATTAATTATAATACATGTTAGAAGTCTGATTAATTCATTATTTTCAATAGCTTGTGGTTTAAATTTAATCAGTAATTTTTATGGTTTGTGTTGCCTCGAACTGGTAGCGGCTTCGTCCATCTCCTCGTATAATCGTTGTCTGCATTTTTGCTGCAAATCTCAAACTAAAACAAAAATAGCATGGTAGAAATCGTTGTTACTTAATGGAATTTTAAGAATAATAGAATTAGGAAAGCTGCTTTCTGCCACTTACTTTAAGGAAAATATGCTAGGATATCGTCAACATTGAACAATAGCATAGTGCGTATAATGAAAGATGGAGTGGGAACACCTAAGCAGTGTGCATGTCTGCTTCCGGAAGCGAGGGAATTTGCGGCTTCGTTGTCTTCTGTAATATCCTGAAGCGGTCATGCTCTGAACTTTATGAAACATTATGTTAAAACTTCGTATGTATATATGATATGCAGACGAAATAACTATACATCATCCGCTATTATTAGTACGTTTTCTATGTTCACCCAACGATCCTGGATCGTAAAGTTAGAACCCATAAAAATAATTTGGTTGTTGCCAAATTGTTACGGCGTATTGTACTATCATTCGCCATTACAACTATTTGGTATAATCTGTCATGAGACTACTAGTCGAAAATTCATAAATGTAAATGTAGTAGTTACTTCAATAATGAATTGTCTATCTCGTAGTTTAGAATTCCTGAGTTTTATAATTGATTTCAGAATAAGAAGCCGTTTCAAAACAGGATATTTTCAATATTATCTATTGAAATATACTGGCCGCCATAAGTAAATGAAGACCCCGTAAACGTTGGCAAATTTGAACGAAATTTTCAGAAAAGATTTATTTTATTCGTACTTATTATCGATGAAAATTACAGCAAGATACAAATATTGCAACAATTTTCATACACTAATAAGGCGTTGACCTTCCTGCGTTTATTACACATTCAGCTAGTCTATTAGACATACTTTAAATAAGCGAATCAATAGTAGCTTGTGATATTGAATCCCAAGCTTCTAAAATCCGTTGTTGGAGAACCTCTAGACTGTTTGGGGGTGGTTGTAAATCATTGATCCTGCGTCCTAGCATATCCCACACGTGTTCGATTGGTGACAAGTCTGACGAAAGAGAAGGCCATGGAAGGCGATCAACATTAGCATTTTCCAGAAACTTTGTAGTAACCCTAGCCGTATGTGGCCGCGCATTATCTTGCTAAAAAATGGGATTTACTAGTTGCTGAAGATATGGAACTAAAACTGGTTCCAGCACATTATTGTTGTAATCAATTGCATTTAGCGTTCCTCGAATAATTGCTAGATGAGATCTACTTCCATGGCAAATAGCCCCCCATACCATCACACCTTGAGTAAGAGCGGTATGTCTTTCTACAGAAAACTGCATGTCTCTCCTTTCTCCGGCACTTCTCCTGACCATTGTGCGACCATCATGGGCCCATAAACAGAATCGAGATTCGCCACTAAAAACTACTCGACTCCATTCCTCATTCCATTGCAAACTTTCATTACACCACTCTAGCCGTGCAGTTTTATGTCGTAGAGTTAGACGTAAAAAAAGAAATGTTCGGTAAGGCCTAAGCCTAAAAGATCTAATTCTTCGATAAACAAATCGTATGGAGATTTGTTGGTTAATTAAACCTCTCCATCTATCATGAATTTCCCTGGTCGGCGAAAAACGGTCCCGAAAAGCCACAAGCCGAAGAGCACGATCGTCACGATTAGTGGTGCATCTGGGACGACCAGGTTGTAAACGTCTTCGTTCCTCATTATTTTCTGTCCATCTTCTCCAGCATACGGAGATTGTAGCGACACTACGTCCTACACGATCAGCATCATCACGAATGGATAATGCAGCTTATGGTAGACCGATTATTCTACCACGTTCGAACTTAGTTAATTGATAAAAATTCGCACATTGCCGAACAAGAGGCATCTTTTTACACTCTAACAAGACTATCTAAACCCTCAAGTACGCTTTATAATGAAAAATAAGTAAATAATGTTAACATTAAAAACAAAAAGTTTTTTAATTTGTTTGCCTTGTGGTAACTTGATCAAGTGATTGTATCTAACAGTTCAGCTTTAACTTCGCTTTTATACTATTAACTCCATATATTTTCCAACTTATGCCGGTTTTCGCATTTATGTATTAAGATAGTAACGAGTGTTCAAAAAGTCTTTACGTCCTGTGCGGCTAAGGAAATTCAAACGTATGAATAATAAGTTGGTGACTCTGTAAGTCTATGTCAAATTCGAGGTTGGCAGGTTAGGTTTTCGTCAGTCGGTATTAAAACTGATGGAAAACCTAACGTGATAACTTCGAATTTGACGTAGACTTACAGTGACACCAACATATTATTCATACGTTTGAATTTCCATAGCAGCCCAGGACGTAAAGACTTTTATTCGCAATCACATTGTAATGTGTCAATTTCATGACATGACAACAGCTGGGAACTAGATGATTACTTGAAACTAGCCAGGAAATTATTACATACCCCGAAAAATATTACATACCTGAAGAGTGGGGTGTTTCCATGGTAACAAAACATTGAGTGGGTTGTTTTCATGGTAACAAAAATATTAGCTACATCAAGATATCTATTATTCAGAATTCAATTGTAGTTATTTTTAAAATTAGATGATTGCAAATAAAATAGTATACATACCACGGTGGAAAGTTTCATCCCTGTCTCGAGATAAAGTTAACCTCGACGCTACGCGTCTCGGTAAACTACCTAATCTCTCGACAGTAATGAAACACTTCCCACCTCGGTATGTAATATGCTATTAGAACACCCGTTAGTAATTAACATGCGTATTACCTACGTACCTTGTGATTTCCATAATTGTGCTTACATTTCGAATGATAAGTTACATACATGATTATTTAAACGCAGCGTGTACACGCCGTTGAGTTAGTACTGTGTTTGACTCAACTATGTATATTCCATGTCATCAACACTAACATATACGCAATATATAATTTCGGTACGAGGAATTACCCTCCTATATTATTTGCCTATATGTAGGTTTTGAATATATATGTCACTTCAATGGTGCCGTATTTATGCCCTTTTCCTTTCTATAATATGTTGCCAATATTATACAAATAAGCAGCAAAATAAATTTAAACTGTTTACTATTCTCAGACAATCTCGCAATAATACAACAAAGTGAAAATGAACTTCAAAGGTCGATATACAAAGATCTCATATAAAAAAATGGAGGTTATGTCATTTAAAGGCAAAGGGGCAATTTGAAGTAAAATAATTATAGAAAATCACCCTGTACAACAAGTATCCCATTTTAACGTTCACGGTTGTGATATAAGCTGTGATACAGACCAGGATATTAATAACAAGGCAAACCTAGGACCGTGAAAAATCAAACGGAAAGAGAAACCAAATCAAAGTGAGCCCCCTCCTAGAAAGATATATCAAAGATGTAAGCAGCCGAAATGGGATGTCTAAGAAAAACTAAAGGCTTTACAAGACGCGACTAAATGAGAAACAAAGAGATTAGCAATAAACTACAAATGTTCTCCATAAACGACAAAGTAAGATAATACAAGGAAGCCTGGAGCGATCAGGTGTACAGGTTGGGCGAAACGATAATATCTAAACAAATAATAACATTCAATCCAAGTGGGAGCAGGGGCCCCAGGCGACCACGAAAACGCTGGAAAGACTTATGAGGTCGGAACAAGTATCAATGCCTACAACAAGAAAAGAAAAAGAAAAACAAAGATAACAGGTTATAGCTTACCAAATAACCTGCTTACCAGTGTATCTTTAACATAACACCTTCATTGTAAGTTGCGATTACCATATCACCGGGAAATCTTCCAACTTAAGATTTCTAGTTGTTCAGCAATAAATTTGGTAGAGTTCGTATTTGGTTTTGGTAATTTTAGTGTTAATTCCCTCTCTTCCCGGAGTAGCTTAGCTGGCCGGTTAAACGTCATTTGTTACGGGACCGTTTTAGGTACTCGCAGCTGGCTATTCAGCTTATACTGAAGCGTTTCATGATTGTTAACAATTAATTTTATCGCTGTTGCATTTTGGAGCGTTGAGCAGCTAACAAACACAGGTCCAAGATGATACAATTAACTCGAAATTTTAACGTGTCTCGACCTGAAGATGTCGTGTAAACCTAGTCCCGTTAGTAAATAGCCACACCTCGTATATATTAAAAATATAATAAAAACTTTTCTTTATGCACTACTACTTGCGTTATAAAATGTAAGGAAGTTAAGTATTTCGTGTAGTAAAACTTATTCTAAGAAAGAAGTGACAAACTCTTAAGGGAAGTAAGTTGATGTATAGATGTATAAAATCCAAATACAATTATTTATAGTCTTTAAATTGCATTTGCAAAAAAAAATTAATGACTTTGACGACTCGAGAAACTTTATTGTCATTGTTAAGAATAGCGAACAAAAATATATAACAATATACATTGAATAACATTTATATCAGATCGTAAATATACATACACGCCTAGAAGCACAATTATTATGAATAATTAAAAGTAAATTTAACTTTGATCCCAATAATGGTGGGTCTCTTATTTAGTAACAGATTAATTGCGGCAGGTCTATTATGCTTTCTTTCTAATAAATAGTTAATCAAGAAGCATTTTAGTGTTTATAATTACATCAACCCTTTTTTCATTACTGCAAGTTGGTTGTAATATAAAAGGGGTGTGCCAAAATCCTTGAAATATGTTTTTTCTGTGGATTTTGAAAGGTTAATTTTTAGTTCACTGGCAAATATTGAAAATAACGTTTGAACGTAGATTTTAAATTAAGAAGTGTCATGCCTCTCAAATTCATGGCAAGAGCACATTTCGAAACCATTGGGACGCCCGTTAGTATTTTATATTAAATGTCGTAGCATTAGCTTAGGGGTTATTGATACTGCTTTAAAAATGCTATTAACGAACCTATCCATCAAAACCAGTGCTGCGTCGCTTCATTATTAATTTACAAACTCTTTCATCTACAAACCGTAAGAGCGATCTGACAATTTAACTTTGCTACTTCAGGTTTTTGCTGCCAGACGCACGGTTGACATTTCACATCTACTACTGCTTCTACTTCTTATGTGTAAGTACTTTAATATAAAACAGGTAATAGAAATGTATTATGTTTTAAGTGTATAGGTACCAATTTACTACTGTACAAATCGGGCTTTGCTTATCAAAATAAGAGGCTTCCGTGACCAATGCAGCAGCGTTCCAAATTATCCCACATCGAAGAATTCTTATGTCAATCGACTAGAGCATTATGACTTTGTAATTCCAATTATTTATCTATAAGCAAAATGGATTAATAATTTCCAGACACATTTTTCTAAACATAATCAGTCGGCCCTATTAGTAAACAGAGCCATTTACAAAAACTAAAGTTGGTATATCGGAAAATTGCATGGTAATTTTTGTCCCTCCTCCCTCTTCACTTATAAACCATTCTTTATCCGCGAATAACACAAAGGGAAGTTCGAATCGACGGCACTTTGCTCTAACAACCAACAAATACTTTCTATGTAGGAAAGTCATCCGCACTAAGCCCTTCATCCTGCTGCACATTATAAGGACAGAGTTAGTAAACCATCCATTTTTTTTCCAATTCGCCTTCTATTTTCTTATAGAGCACATTTAATTCAGTTCGATACAATTTTTTTAATGCTTAATATGTATTTGTTAATCTGTCGCACAATATATCTTTTTATTTGTCAACAATGAAGAATAGAAAAGAGTACTGACATACAGATGTAGACAACTCCTTGTGGCGGGTGGTAACTAAATATTATTCCAACCAGTAATTCTGGTTATTAATGTTGTTTCATTTAAGGTTCATACCAGAGGTTACAAATTGATAAACTTGTAATCAATATCTGTTAGTTAACTTCGACACAAAATTTCACATACTGAACGTGTGACATATTTAAGTATTTAGGGATCATCATAGATAACTAGTTCGGCGATGGTAAAAGAAAATTATAGAATCCGTTAGAAATCTGTGAAGAGATCAACTGCTTAAGTTTTATGTGCTAAAATAAGAGTATACCATTGGTTGAAGACATAATAATGGAATCCATTTTGTAGGATGCACATAAAAAGCTACAATCGCACTGGATCGTGCATGGAGAAACACTGGAATCTAGAAGACTCAAATGAACGCATAGAAAAAAAATTAAAAATAATGAAATCTAAAAAATCGGTGACAGAAAGAAGAGGTTTTAAATAATTGAGTCTAATGAGAATGGTAGATAATAGATGGCCAAGAGGGTTTATCAGTGAACACTGAAAAAGGAAACGGGAAAACCGCTGTGGCCCTCGAATGAAGCAATCATGTCGGCAATTACAGAAATAAACTTATTGAATATCAATTAGGAAGGTAGGTTTCTAATTCGGGTTTTATGAAAATACAGAATTAATCAAGATCATTAAATGTAAGCCATCACTAAAATGATATGTATCGCTGTCCACTAATATTTAACGTTGTAAAAGAAAGATAAAGCGAAAAGGACAGAAAATTAAACTGGTTCAGCAGCTACGTGACATTTGACATTTTGTTGATTGCCGGTTCTTTATTTGAATTCCATTTGCATCGACTTTGATATTACCTTAAACACAAATATTCTCGATTCAATGATTTGGGCATTAGTTGAAGTAATTGAATTATGGCTAAATATCGCAAACGATCTAACTAGTCCAACGGCATTAGGATATAAGGGTAAAGTGAACATCAGTTTCGGGGAATCAATCCTACGGTTTATTTTTAGCTGTTCACATGTTTTCGTGAACCGCATGCAAAACTGACCCCTCGGAATATTGATTCAACTGTCACATTGCAATTTGTTGCTTCGGTTGCAAGGGTATCCTTAAAACATTTTCATATTTTGAACTACGTTTAATAGAATTCTGTGTTATCCACCTAGGCACGTTTTAATAATTAAATTTTGCTAGAAACGTATTTTTTTAAAGTAAGACATACCCTTCCATTGGTACTGATGTAAATATGATTATGTTATTTCAGTGTCGCTCTTCTCAAACTCAATAGATAACCAACAAAATGTGAATATAATGAGGTTATAGTGTTATTTTAAACGAAGCAAGCCCTGAAAGCTCTTTTGTTTTTTTCATTAAACGCTAATTTGTATCTAATGCTTCCCAATTCATCAAAGCGTGCAACGACACTGGTATCAACGCATACGGGGTAACATGTTGATGATATGATTTAAAAATTCTCATATTGATTGTTATTTCCAACTACTTAAAAGTATGTTAACAATCCATATAGTAGAATAGAACTATTTTTAATAGCATTTTACACCTTGCAAGAATGCGTGTAAATTAGATTAAGGAATTATTTCTCTTTGAACCGAATTTCTCTAATATTTCAAACATTCTACTTATTGCGAGAATCAGTTCTACATAAAAGGATTTTCTTCCTAAATTTCACTATATATTTCAATATTCTTCCCTGTACATTTTACATATGCCTCATAAATATGAACACAATACGCGTCGGATCGCTTATCCGTAGGCTGGAATAGGCAGTGTTCAGTTTGAGCCAACATCCTCAATTCAAAAGCTCTACTTTGTGCCCTCCAGAGACCATAACTTGTTTGTAGGCTTAAAGGTGGAGCACTTTATTCGTTATAAAACAAAGTTTTTGTGATATCGCATAGTTATAGAATGAGAATTCCGGACAAGTTCTAAAAACTGGAATTACTAGGAGATTCTATGCCCATCGTAAACTACGTATTTTTGAACAGTGGGAAAGCCATCTGATGGCTGCAAAAAGACTAAGAGCATACTGGCATACGGACTCGGCTATTTATGAAACAAGCAGCTTATCCAAGAAAGAACATCAATTGTTCTGTTTAAAGCGCCTTTTCGGAAACGTTTTTTTATAAAAAATATGACGTTTTGATCATATGGATCAGCTTTTCCTTAATACTAAATAAGCTGTTCAAAGGATAAAAAACTCTCAAATAAAGTCGTGAAATGAAAATCCGCAGATCCGTAGTGAATCAGCCGGATATGGATTCTGAAGCTCTAATTAATTTTAGACTGAAAGATCCATATTTTATGTAAAAACCTTCTAATACATGAAGTCGAGAATTAGCATTACTCTATTCTATACAAAAAGTTGGAATTATTCCGCATTAATCACGTAGCAATGAAAATTTTATAATAATCAATGTATGCAGGTTTCTTATATTAAGTTTAACACCAGGGTTGTTTAGAGATAATTTTCCTAGAGCAATTATTTGACTTTACATGCTAACTAGATTTATTAATACTGCGATACAATATTCATACATTTCTACCAGAAACTTAAATAAATCAGTGTACTTCTTCTGAAAAAATTACTTATTTATCGTGGCCCAATTAACTTGAAAAAGTGACAACATTTCAACAACAAAATCTAATTAATCGTTTTCACTATATCTTATTCGATATTTCTTCATCAAGCATGGATCGGCAATCATTTCAACCTGAGCAGTAACTAGCCTTCAGCGCTTTTGGTGACAGTGGTAAATCTCATAAATTAGTTTGCAAATGTTCTAGTTCTATTGTATGGACATTAGTAAGACCGAACTACAGTTAGTTTAATTTGATGTGAAAATGTGCCAACTAAATATTGGAATAAATAGATGTTTGCGTCATATTACAAAAGAACATAGTTGTACGAATAATAATTGTTATTATTGTCGTTTGTATACATGGGCGGGACAAACGAAATGGCAATGAAATTAAAACGACGTAATTAGGGTGAACATTGTTCATTTCTGACGCTGCCATTCCAAATGGCGGAGAAAGGCAGAAATATTTCAATTATAAAAACAAATGTGAGAACAGCAGATACCCTGGGATAACAAATGAAACCTGAAATGACAGTCCGTGTTATTGCAACATGCGCCTGGATAATTAAAAATTGATCTCGTGATTGAATGTGTGCATCAATCATCATGCGACATCGCGCTTCAATAATCAGATAGGGTGGAAGCATTTCATTTGTTCCCATTTCTCTGTTAGTTCCGTCAAATAAATCGGAAATTTTCAAATATCGTCACATTAAAATGGTCGATTTGTAGCTGCATAATTCCTGCAAATTAGGTTCAGAAAGCTCTGTTTGTATAAGATATTGCAAATCATGACATTTTCGAGTATATAGTAGAATTCTGCATTCCTCTCAGTTTAACCGAACTCGAAAGTTGAACTACTTTCTATGTGTACCTATGTAGAAATACTATTGAAGATTATTATCATTAATACGTATAAAAATAATGACCTTACCACATTTTTCTTTTCTGTTGTGCAGCATATTTCACATACCTGAAAATAAAATACTAATTAGAATAATAAAAACGTTGAACTACTTACTATAAATGTAGCATAAAGATAACAGTCATATCCGCCTTCTTTGTAACTATCATAATGTATTTTAATATATATTTCATCGAAGGCATTATTGATTCTGAGTCGTTATAATACTACTTTATATTTGCCCGTCGTAATATAGCCATTAGAGCGTGACATTTGAAATTCCAATTTATCTACCGTAATTTCATGTTTATGACTTGTGTGGGTAGTGTGACGGCAAGAAACATCATTAATCCATTCAACAAAATATTACATATGTAGCACCTTCACGTATTTGCTAAACGTACTAAATGTATCTACTAAATTCAATATGACGTATTTATAAATTTTATTGATGGTAAAATGTATCTGTTTGCAGGTACTATTTTGATTAATGATTAAAGTCTTCATACTTTTAATGTTCTTTAAGGTATTATTGCGATCAGAGCCGGAGTACATTCATACGCATATAGCAAAGTATTAATAATTCTCTGCAAAAGGTGAAGATATTTCAGGCGATTGGAAAGTGTCCCATATACCGAGTGATAACTACCAAATCTAGCTATACGGAGCCAGTTGTTTGATAACCTCCAAACTTGGTCATTTAAAGTTATGCATATTTCAAGAAAACGGAGGTATGAATCGACTTGAAATAGCATTATTTGATGAACTGCTTAGTAGAAATTAAGGAAGTAGGTACCAGCAATAATGCAAAAACTAGTTCCCATGTTGAATCCCTATGGCTAGGTTTCGTAGTTATCACTCGGTATAAGAAAGGGAATAGAAAAGAGTGCGACAGGTGAATAAGTAGCACGTCCTCTATTGGTCCAAAGTCTGGTATTTAGCAGAAATAGAGAGAAACTTCAAGAACAAAGTAGGTTCCGCACCCGAATATCACGCAGCATTACTATTTTAAGTCTCTCAATCTCTACCTTTTCTCTGCAGCATTTGTTAGGTTTTTCAGTGTTTACCTCGAATTCCCATTTTTATACGTCTAAATCAGCTTCCTTATTATGTATACCATATCTTGTTTATCTTCAGCTACGACTCTATGGTCATCATACATCTATCGGCTTTCATTTTTCTATTCAGCGTTGGTTAGGTTTCCCCTAATTCCTTCCATCTTTTTCTATCCAGGGCCGTCCTCTTCCACATCATGCCGCTAAGACACTTCACGTCACCTCTCTAACGCATTGACGCTCTTTCCCTGTTTCTGTGTCCATAGTATGACCACCATCTTTGGATTTCGTGATTTCACCTGATGTCCTGGTGTCTTTCATTATGACTTGCCTATTTTCATTTGAGTTTGGCGATTACCTTTGATACTCCATTCGTTACTCTTATAGCCTATGAGAATAATGCCCAGCATCCTACATTCCATTTTACTTGGCGTAACTTGCCTAAATTCGATTGGGTGAAAATCCTTGTGTGCGCGCCATAAATGAAAATTATAGAAATGCAGCTATTAAATACTGTGGGCCCAAATTGATTTGATATCTTTTATATTTCGAAACAATGGAAAGTACCTTTACCAAGAGCTATTCAGCCTAATTGGAGTCTTCGTTCGATTTGTGTTGTTTGGTGTTCCTTATTTGGCTTTCTAGTATTATCTGTTTAACAAATTGGACGTAGTTCATCGGTATTTGTCATTATATTTGTTTTATCTAGGTTTATGTTAAGCCCTCTAATTTTCGAAGCATGGTACAACTCGGTTTTTACCTTATTTTAGCGGTCATAGTTAACTCTTGTGAAAAGTACCTAGGCAGGAAATCGTAGGTGTCTTTCCCATAAAGTTGATACCGATGCTTTTCCAATTTAACCGTTTCAATATATCTAGGACAAGTGTAAACAGTTTAGGTAAAATCGTATCGCCCTGCCCGTACACCTCTTGTTTGCATAGCGTTTCCATGTTTTGCCCTCATCGAGTTGTATTGTTACCGTTGCCTTGTTGTAAATGTTTTAGAGGTATCGGTCATCGATTCTGCAGTTAAGAAGACTTTCTTTTATTATCCAAAACTCAACGTTGTCAAATGCTTTCTCATAATCAATGAACTCCAAATACCCTTAGTTGGTGGAATGAATCGTTATCTTTATTATGTTACACCTACTTATGCACAGAATTAAAAATTATGAAGTAAGGACTAGATGAGTTATGTACAAGAAGGGTCAGGCCCCTGGCGTGACCGGCGACTGCCTCTGGGGGTGAGTGTCTTGCTCTTAAGTGGACTGAGTTGAGTGTAGCAGGCGGCGGAACGTTCCTCAGGCTGAGGTGCAGTTGGCTTGGTAGATTCCTCAAGCCGGAAGGTAACAGGCTTGGTGGATTCTTCAGATTGGAAGGTTGTCTGCTTGGTGGGCTCCTCAGGTTGGAGTGTAGTCGGCTTGGTGGGCTCAGCCTTCGAATAGGCGTTGTTGAGTGTCTGTTGTTTGGTGTACTAAAATTTCCTAAAAATCTCTCTTCTAGGGGGACTCCGGGTGGAGTGGCTTCCTTGTAAGTAGACTCCGGGTGAAGTGGCTTCCTTCTAGGGTAACTTTGGGTGGAGTCTCTTTCTGCTGGTTGCAATCGGGGACGTGTGCCTGCTTCTCCCAGCGTTTCCCTACTACAAGAGCTCTCTCTTTTGTGTTTCCCATTCTCGATGATCATTGATACACGAAATGGAGGTTGAGCAATAATTTCCTGTGAAAGGTCGGATACGCGTGATTAATTTTCCGTCGCATCCATTTAACGGATCAATTTGGGCAGCACTGGTTTGCTGATAAAATTCAAGCATTTTGGTACCCACCATTAAAGAGCTTTGCCGAAGCGTTCGCTGGTTGTTCATTCATTTCGCCTCTTTTGGTACACACGGGATTGTATCTTGTTTTTGGTTAATCTTTTCCGGGCTTGCTTATTTTTATTGCTACGACGTCGATACTGCTTCGGTTGGTTTGCTCGTATATTTTTGCATGCAACGACACCTCGCATGGGGCTGACTAATTTAGGGAAACGCTAGTATCAATTAATTAATTATTTTTTAAATTGGAATTAAATGCCGTAAATTTACCGGCTTAGGTTGTTGTTTTTATGTTTCAAATTCTTTTTTGTATAATTTTGCCTTCAAACCTTTAGGCTGCTCGCACCTTGTAAAATTATGGTTGAACAATTGTGCTAATTTCGTGATTTTATTTTTATGATGGGTCGTCCTATTTCTGTCCGGTCGCGGTATGGACTCGTAGTTTTATTTTCTTAAAAATTGCACGCACTCGGTGAGTTTTGTCGTTTGGATATCCTTTTCTCTTCTCGGTGCTCGCTGATATTATTCTGTTCTAAAAACCTCCTTACATGGGGTAAATCTGTGCAGGGATACTTAATCTAGAGGTTTATTGATTTACCTGATTTAAATGCCTATTACTCCCTGATGGTAGTTTTTCCCCGACGCGACGTGGTCAGAACAGTATTTTATTGCAAGCTTTCTAGAATGTTTTTATTGTTCGTCAGCTCTGGCCGAACTGTCAATTTAGTAATTTCTGTGGCGACCAAAATAACCTTCATTTTTATGATAGACCGGACTCGGCGAAGAGTTTCTGCACGTTTGTGCATTGCTTTTGTTTGAAAAGCTGGTTGGTATCAACGCTTTTCTATGAAAATTGTAAGCGTTTTAGTAGCGAGTAGACACCCCTTTGCGGTTCCAGTGGATGATAGTTCTGCTTCGGTAAACGACCCCGCCACGTGAATCTGGTGGTTTTCTCCCCTTTTCTTTACGTTTGATATTTTATGAAAAGAACTCAAAAAGGCATTCAGTTACCAGCAGCTCCCGAGTCACTGATTATGGTAGCGAAGGTCAGGCCGACGGAAGTGTAGACGGTGCCAGAAATCACTCAGATAGGCTACCCCACAAGCAAACAAATAATGGCTACGAAACTGAACATAGCAACCTACATTTTCTCCATGCCAAAAGATGAAAAATTCGAAGAAAGAAGAGCTGTCACTGATAAGATGGGATATTGTTCGAATTTTTGAGATAATGAGAATAGAAGAAAACTGTTTAAAGTTCCCTTCAGGTAATGCCCTATACTGTAATGCAGAGTCAAATGAATTGTCATGTGAGTAGGCTTCCCTTTATGCCCATAAAATCCTAGCACTTGCAGGCGTCTCCGACAGAACTGTTTTCATTATTATCAAAGTCTTCAAATCGGTGCCGCTTGAAATCGTTAGTATATGCACCTACGAGAACACACTAAGACTAGGAAATTCTAGCAACACATAAATCAGCCCATTAACTCGAACCGATATAACGTTACTAGCGTCATGGACTACTTTTACGCTTAGTGGGAACAAAAGAACTCGCAACGAAAGAAAATATAGACTAACTGAATACTTCGAAGAACAAAGACTATTTGCGATGAATACCTACATTCTTTAACAAACAAACAAAAAACTCAATGGAAGTGGACGTGGGAAGGAGCCAGCCAACAACAAAGAATGGAATCGATTATATTTTATCAAATAACAAGCATTATTATAGATGTGTCAGTACTCAACCGGTTCAATAAATATACTGACGACCGATAACTTCAAAAGAAAAACTGAAATACAAACAAAGATAGAACGATTTAGAAAAATGCGGAAGAAGCTTTTGGGAGCTAACACAGAAATAGACATAGACATATTATCAGAAAGATATAACATACATAGTAACAACCAACTTGGAATTTCTCTCATTAAAGAACATGAATACTGCAAACACCAAACTAATAACAAATGCTTGTATAGAAACGGCCTAAAAAGGAAAAGCTCTAAACAGAAAGTGCAAGAAAACACTGAACATGATAAAAAACGTCACTTACTCATAGAACAACATAAGATACACTCAGTTGAATAATAACACTATTCGGAAGCAAACAAAACTAGATATATAATTAAACATGATGAGTAATAGGCAGAAAAGATTATGGAAAAGATTCGTAACGTAAATCACTTAAAATGGAAATAAAAAACAGAGAACAAGAATAACTGAATCATACTACCAGAATTTATATAGTTCCAAAAACAAACCCAATGAGGCCACTAACACGACCCTGCAAAAACAAATAACTAACATCAACTCTGAAGACATGACCGATCCTAACGAAGAAGACGTCACATCAGCAATAACCGACATGAAAAGAAATAAAGCTCCGGGTAGAGTTGGCATGATATCTGGGCTAATTAAAAAAGGAGGAAGTGAAATTGTCGAATGTCTTAGAGTTCTCTTTGGTAGATGCTTAGCAGGGGGAGACATTCCTAACGATTGGAAAAATGCCTTGAAGATACTAATATAAGACAGATAAAACAAGCAAACTCAGCAATTATCGGCTAATCGCTTTACTGTTTTGTAATGGATTCTAAAAAACATTGTCAGCGACACCCAACCTCAAAAGAGTGTAAATAAGGTTATATACGAATTTACGTAATGTACATATATTTTCCTCATGTAATTTATTCCCTACAACACATTCACAAATTATTTTACTTATTATTAAGGTATTTTACCTCCGCTTCATTTTGTTAAAAAATTAAGAGGCTGTTAAGTTTTGCCTTCAGAATTTCATACTCAACAGGAAACTAATGAAATAGTTAGATTATCATTAACCTTTTAACAAAAAATAATATAATCATCCAATTTATACTTCATTCGAAGACTGAAATGTTACCTACCAGAAATACTAAACTACTCAATCTATGAATGGAAATGTCATGCTGCTACAAATTTAAAATGCAATTAAGTGGTCGCGTGAGTTCAGTAATAAAGTATTCTGTAAACGGACGCAGAATAGCAACGAGTCAAGATTGCAAATACGCTAAGAATTTGCTACAATGGCTCTTAAAATATTTTAATACTAGGTGTTGACGCCATAACACACACAAACTTTATTGTTTTATGGCTATATAGACGACAGAATTTTTCTATTACCCACCAAAATAACAGTTCCAAGTAATAAAAATCCAAAATTCGAATAAAATTGCTAAAAACAAGTATCCCTTACTAATAGCAGCTTAATATTTTAATTTAATGTTAACCGCCCATTCAAGGGAAACCCTGGCAATTACAATAAAATGAATATTTCAAAGAATTTTAACTTTACTGTTTTGCTTTACGACCTCTTGCCAGATATAAAGATTTTTATTCCCTTAATAATATTAAATGACTTGCACCGTAACGCAGAAGGAAAGCTACGAAATACTATTAACAAAATAGCCTTAATGACGTGACAACTAAGTTATCATAACAATTAGTACTACTCAGAAAGCGTATAAGAGATAATAAAAAATAATGAGGAAAGAAAGCTCATTTGTCTAACTTACTAATTAAAAATGTAGAAGCACATTAAAAAGTTCACGAAGGATATAAATCTGAAGCGGATAATTAGAAGTCGAATAAAACGTAGTTGATTTCTTATTTAATCGCACTGCTTTTTCGCTATTTCACGGTTGCCATTGAATTTTTACCGTCTTAGATTATTATTTAACGTATTATTACATAAAGCACGATCCAGTGAAACCTTGATGAAATGTTCATCACAATGTTATCACAATTCTAATATAAATCTATTTCCCCAGCTCTCAAAGGAACTCAGCGAGCTTGTCATCTTCCATTAGTTTAATGCAGTATAATGTGTAATTTAATTAGAAAATTTAATGTACAATAACAGTACAGTAATTAAAACAGTAGCCAAATATTATCAAAGCGAAAGTTCTCGGAGTAGGAACTTTGCCAAGAAACAATAACAAAATATAACTGTCACGAATGAGCCGGTTTTGGTACTTGGCAGGACTCGCGCCGCTTCACTGTAGTTAATAACACAGCTCGAAACCTAACGAGATGTAGAAATTTCACTGTGAATTCACCAAGTTAGCGGTCGAGCTCTTGTAATATGCTTCCTATTAAATCAAATGCGCTTTATAAAGAGGCTGCATTTACCTCAGCGAGACATTGGCTTGGCTATCTCTAAATCCAACTGAATAACCCTGAGGTAATTTATTAAGGTCTGCGTGTTCAATTTATGTACTTAAAGTATTTGCACTAGCAGCAAAGAATTTATTGATGGAAGTTGTTATTCTGTTCCCGCCGAAGCTTGATTAAAGGCGCGAGTGGCCGTAAGAGCAGAGTGAAGATCCTTTAAAATTATTTCTACCCAATGTTAGAGAAAGCCTAAAGCTGCAATGTAAACCCGTCTGAATTAGCACATTGGTTTAAATATGCATCAACATGGTGTAGCAATATCTCTATAGCATGGCATAGAAACATTGCTGATGGCAATAACATGAATTAGTAATAAGGACTGAATGGTGGTTAGAATAAAAAATATAAGCTAGCCCCTATTTTATGTCTTTGTGGTTGGCTGCAGCTGAAATTAAAAAGGATATTCTAAATATTCTACGGAAGCTAAATAATGTATGCTGATGTAACGGTGTGTCTAATTCTTTCGGTTTTCACAAAGAATACGTTCACGCTTTTCAAAATCAGTGCCTTGCCAACCACCGTCACAATGTAACTGATTCTGACACAATGATATATGAAAAGTTCCGACAATCTCCTCACCTAATCAAAGTGAAATGTTGGCAGTATTACTGACTTGTTTTTCAAGGGTTAAAGTTTAGGAGCACTTTTTAGAGAAAGTTAAGACGTTGCAGCTAATGACTCGTTACCGTCCTCCACTAAAACGTCAGGCTAATTATATTAAAGATATGAGAAAATATATAAGCGGACTTTGTACTTTTGTTGCTCTTCTGCATATATTTTACAGAGACGTACAAATCAGACTTGAGCTCCCAACCATACCATGCAACCGCGTATCAAGTGTAATCTCATTGACCTCAATCCCCGAAATATACAATGCCGCACCATACGGCATCTCCAGTTAAAAGTAATTTATGGCCGGACACAATTTCAGGATAGAAACGACTGCTATTTAAATTTTAATATAGAAATTTACACCATAAATGTTTCCGATATGTAATTCAAACCAACTTCAGGATACGAAAAATACTAGAATTGTTATTCTTTTGTCTTCAGTTCAATGAAACGTTGACTATGTGCAAAGAAGAATCGATTTTGTACACAGCGTGAGCCAAGACATACGCATCAGACAAAGATGGTTTTTGTTATTTGGTTCAGCTAAAAAATAAAACGAAATGGCTTATGCTTAGAAGAAGACCAGAAAATTATAATCAGATTCAACCACGTGACTTCTAATGTTTCTCAAATTTGACCTTTCCTCGAAATTTTTTAGGATGTTTATTAGAAAAACTTGATCAGATTTGGACCTTTCTGCCAAGTTTCGAGACAAAACCCGAAAGTGAAAATTTGACATTTTTTAAAAGCTATAATAGTATTTTAACTCGTAAAATCATTTATTTCCGTGAACCATTTTCTATCTCTCTCGGCCTAGCGGCCTCGATGGCTCAACTTTTCCCTAGTGGATTATTTGTAGTATAACACACTTATACTATAAATATTTGTCACTGTAACATTCCGCATCGTTTTATTTTTTTTTAATTTTAACCCGAAATTTGGCAGATATATCTTAAAACTAATTTTGAACACCTTTTCAATGTATGCTCGCAAATTATAAAAACTATCACGATTTCTGGAATGTTTTTAAAGATATGTCAAATTAGAGAGGTATCGGCGGTCACGTTATTACAGCTGTCTGTTCCTTTTATAAGAGCAAACCGTTGCCATAATAAATTTTTCTCTGAACCAAGTATTGAAAAACTTAATAGGCACGTTTTGGAACACGCAGTGTATACCCTTGATTGCGGATATCTATTAATAGGCAACATTTATTTCAGAATACATTTTGCTATAGAGGACTCATAACCTCTTTTATTATTTTGAATTTAACGCAACTTGTAAACTTTCGCCTTATTCAGGTATTTCTCTTAGTCAACGGATAATATGAGGACTATTTTGAAAAGATAAAAAATGCAAATGCATTGGAGGAAGTTAAAAAATGTAAAAATGGTTCTATTGTGCATAAAAAAATGTATTAAAGTTTTGGTGAAATTTTTTGCCTCTATTTTTGAATTATTTGGATATTTATATATGCATAACATACATTTTCTACAATAGTATAAAAAGTGACAACAATTTACACAATTCTTAGTCGCCTGTCAGTGCCAAGCTGTTTACTTCGGAGGTTATTCTCACTCTGCTACATTTTCAGTAAAATAAGCATAGTTCTTCTAGTTACTTTTTAATTTAATTAATTAATTATTAAAAACAGAAGCAGACTTGTCTTCCGAAACGTCCATATTGTAATATTTCACAATTCGTAGTACGATGAAACACAACCAGTGTGTGCTTCCTGTGCTTACCTACGGAGCTGACACTCTCCCTCTTACAAAGCAATCTGTGAACAGAATACGCATTGCTCTGAGCAAGATGGAAGGATCAATGTTAGGCATTTCTCTAAAAGACAAGGTATCAAACAAAAATCTGAGGGAAATATCTGGAGTAACTGATGCTGTGGGACGTGTAGCCACCCTAAAGTGGAACTTGGTGGGTCAAGTGACAAGGCTTACGAATGGATGATTTACCTAATTATTTCAGGCCTAACCTGTATATTTTTATTTGGATTGTAATCGGTTTGCATTTAGAACTGTTCAATTTCCCAGTTCCGTTCATTTTGTACCTATATCAGAATAGTCAACATTTCCCGCTCGTTAGCTTTAGACCGCAGCGCTGTTGTTATCTTTTCTTGTGGCGTGAAGCGCATTCTCCTTCGGCGACTCGACTTAGCTGTACGCTAATGTTTGAGAGACCCAGCTTATGCTTAATTAAGCACTTTATTTCGAGAGCTGAAAATAAATCAGGTACGATGGATGTTATTCCCATATTAATTGGCCGCTTTTAGCTCTTTTATTACAGTTATTGATGACCGGCGTTTTGTCCCAATAATTATTTTCCTAGAGAATATTACGCTACAACTTTGTTTTGCTCCTGCGGCGGGCAAGCCTCTTTCCACGTCTAGAATCCAGCAGCTAAATCGATAGCACCATGTGCAAATATCCTGTCAATTTTGGAAAATCCCATGTATGGCAACCCACGGCAGACCCTATCTCCCAAGAGTTTGCTGATTACAGGAGGTTGTTGTGGTGACTTTAGTTTAATTGCGACGCCAGGATATGACGGATATGCATTATTAACGTATACACAATATCTCGCCTAATATTTGGGTTTCAACAATTTCTTACTTATAATTACAGAATTTGTAACTTTAACTTTATTGTAAAACGCTTTAGGCTATCAGTGACCTGAAATTAAGGTTTTTTAACTGACAGCGATGTGTACATCTCTCGATTAACTCGACAAGTTTAATTGATTAAAAACCCACAAAGGGGTTCGGTCGAGTTATGCGGGTGGAAACCTTTCGTGAAACTTTTATACATTATACTGTAATTTAAACAATTTTACAAGCCATTTACCACTATTCTGATTATTAACCCATTTTTACATTTAATAAATCCTATTTAACTGTTGTTGGGTTATTTCTTTCGGAATCACTTTGATTCCTGGCGCCCATTTTGTGTTTTGAAGATAATTACAAGGTGAACAGCGGAGCCATAATCCACGACCTAAAAAGCGCTGAATAGAGCTAGTTCGGCCCACGCGGTAGGTGTGGTAGCGCAAAGGAGCAGTAAGTTTGCGTTCTAGTAGCTACCGATTTACTACCTTAGCTAGTTGACCCAGGTTGGCTCTTTTTTTGTGACAGTTGGACAAAAGAGGCTCTGGAGTGGAGACCGCGCCTAGACACATATCGCAGCAGACGACGACCACCAACAAGATGGTCCGACAATATCAAGGGAATCCGGACAAACTGATGAAACACAGCACAGAATCGGCAAGAATGTATTAAACTAAGGGAGGCTTATGTCCAGCAGTGGACGTAGATGAGCTGATTGATGATGATAGTACGATGAAATACCCAAAGTTCTAATTTTAGCTTAGAATTCACCAATGGTAACGTTGTGACGATTGTCCTTGTACAAATAAAATTTCGACGTAATTAATATGTACGCCGCCATTTTACGTCAGAATTGACGCCTGACCTAGAACGCAGAGAAACTTTTTGATAAGAGTAACGACGCGACGTTGCGCAAGTTCGTGAGTAGCTAACCACGGCGCATTCCTACCTGAATTGCTCCAAAAGAAGATCCAGATGATAGAGGACCGGAAGGGTATAAGAAGAAGATGCTCGGCCTGCTGAAAACACTTTTGCGGCCATAGTTGACTCCAGCCTCACCTGAAGGAGCCAATAGCCCCAAGCCGCCCTGGGGCCTAGGTCCAGTAGTTTGCAGCCAGAATAAACTTGAGTCGAGCTCTCCAAGTCCGAATCTACCGGCAGAGCCGATACTTAAGCCCCATTCAATCCAACTCAACGAGAATCGCCTTATCCTGCAAGGCAAGCTGCCGACGGTCCGAAACTCGAGTCATTTTAGTCGTAGTGGTTTTTGGATGGCTTCCATTAATTTTTTATTTTACACAATTCAGGTAAGTAACAGGTAAGCATATTTACACACACTTACCCTTTGACAACCTACCACGAAAATTACATAAAAGTATACAGCAAAACAATAACAAACATTATCTTAAACTATGAACAAGAAAATAGTAGGAAAAACAGATTTTGAAATGTATAATTGCAAATTATATTTTAGTATTTCAATTAGATTAAAGCCGACATTTTTCTTTTGAACTCATTCAATTTGCAATTGAACAAATCAGGGCATAGCGGATTAATATTGTAATTATTGAAATTAAGAAAAAGCCTATGAACTGAAGAATTAAATGAAGATTTAGTGTGCAAGAACGGTACCGTAAAAACATCAGTACTCCTCGTCGTCCGCAGTGGAACTCTAAGACGGAACTCTGATAGAAGTTCAGCACAGTCAATTTTGTTATTAAAGAGTTTAAAGAGCTTACACATATCTATCAATTTTCTTCTTGGGGCAAGTGTTTCAAATGTGTTAGAAAAATCGACAAATGTATGCTTCATGTATCTTATAAATCGGTTCTGAATTATTTAAATTCGAGTTGCGTAGATATTGTACTGAGGATTCCACACGGGCGAGGCAAATTCTAATATACTGCGGACCATGGAGCAGTACAACAGTCTCAATGAGGCAATGTGCTTAAAAGATTTACAAGTTCTAATTAAAAACCCCAGCCTTTTATAAGCTTTGCGTGTCATCATATCAATGTGAACGTCCAAGAGAAGTTTGTTATCTAACGTTACGCCTAGGTCTTTAATAGTGGAGACTTCGTTTATATGATCGTTGTCGATATGATAAGCATAATTAATTATGTTGCGATTTCTAGTAAATTTTATATACGAATATTTGTCAATATTTAAGGTCAAACGATTCCTATTGCAATAAGCTACAAAGTTATTAATGTTTGATTGTAAATTGTGACAATCCTTAACGCTACTTATTTTTGAATATATTTTTAGATCGTCGGCATATAATATAAAATTGAAATTTTTGAAACAACTGGAAATGTCATTTATATAAAGAATAAAGAAGAGACTCCTCAAATGCGATCCTTGTGGAACTCCTGATGTTATATTTGCTGCTGTCGATGTGAAACCGTTTACAGCTACACACTGGGTTCTATTATTTATATACGACGTTATCCATCTAAGTAAATCACCGTGTATACCGATGTCATTTAGTTTTTTTATCAATAAAGGGTGGTCAATCTTATCAAATGCTTTACTGAAATCGGTATACACGGAGTGTACCTCTGAACGTTCGTCCATAGTGTTGTAAATAAAATTAGTATAAGTAAGTAAATTTGACACCACTGATCTATTCGAAAAGAAATCATGTTGTTGGGGTATGATAAATTCTTTGTAAGTATTAAAAATTACTTCGTAAAGAAGTTTTTCTAAAATTTTACTAAAAGTACAAAGTTTTGAAATGGTGCTATAGTTTTGGACTAATTTTGTTGCCTGACTTATTTATAGGGGTTACTAAAGTGTTTTTCCACATAGAAGGACAGATGCCTTCAGATATAGACTTGTAGATTATTTACAAAAGTTCTGACAAAGAAATTGCACAAATTTTAATAAATATGTTAGGTATGTTATCAGATCCACCTCCTTTGTTTATATCAAGATCTTGAAGTAATGATGTTATTCTATCCTTTGTAAAATTACATGCTGCCAAAGAGAAACTATTTGCAGATGCCTTGCTTTTAGCTCCTGCACCAGCTCCAGAGTCAACATTATAGACTGAGCTGAAAAATTTAGAAAATATGTTACATATCCCCCCACCACTAGTTGCAATTTCGTTGTTCAATTTGACACTGGAAGGAATTCCGTCGGATTTTTTTCTGTCTTTTACGTAAGACCAATTTTTTTTTGTATTGACACATATATTACTTTCGGTATTTCCAATGAAGTGCCGGTAGCAATCTCGAATTACAGAGTTTACGCGTTTCCTAAGCAAGCTGAATTTATTGTAATCCAAAGCTTATTTATATTTTTTATACCTACGATGATCTTTCAATTTTTCCTTTATCACCTTGATTAGGTTCTGCGAAAACTAATTAGGAAAATTATGATTGCGTTTAGTATATTTTGGTACATAATCTGCTATTAAATTATTTAACACATCATAAAATTTTCTGACAACGTCATCCACATTTTGACACCCCAATTTCTCAGACCAGTTTATTAAAAGAGGTCTACTGTTTATGGCATTGTAATCGGCCTTCCTGAAATCGTAAAAGACTTGCACTGCTTCTTTTAGTGGTTCACTAGAACGATACCTTAGATTAATGTCAAGTGGTGGATGATGCTCGTCTATAATACTAAGAGGGCTGCTACATTCTATTACCTCGACATCTTCATAATTAGATAATATTAAATCTAATACTCTTACATTTACATTGTTAATGCAGTTAAATTGCATAATACCACTTTCAGATATATGATCCAAACAAATATTCGAAACAGTGTCGTAAGTAGTTAAATTTTTCAGTTTTATCGACTCTATTGCCCTAACCCAGCTAATGTTACGTAAGTTAAAATCCCCACAGATTAATAGAATGTCATTATCATCTATCGAGCTTAGTCGACAATTTGTCCAGAAAACGTTGAAGGCTCGTTTTATGGTGTATTCCAAGAGGAATATACAGACAACAAATGCATATATTAGCAGCGTTTTTAATACTCGAAGGAATAATAATCCAAAGCTCTTCTGACGGGCTGCACCACTCGTCTTTAACTAGGCAATTAATTGTTTGTTTTACGGCTATTAACACACCGCCACCGTCGGTTTTACTCGATTCACTAGTATCTCTCCCAAAAACCTCGTAACCAGAAAAGAATAGTTTCGAACTATGTATGGAGTTATTTAAAAATGTTTCTCTTAAACAAATAATGTCACTACTGAATGAAGCCGAGTTCAGTAAAACGTCCGCGGTTTTGGTTCTTAAGCCTCTGACGTTCTGGTAGTAAACTGATAAAGCCATTCATTTCTAACTCTTCTCTAACTATATGATTTCTGATTTTATTCTATTCTCGTAGTGCCCTTAGCGCTGCGTAAATATCTCCATAGTATACATTTTATTTTTCCTGTTCGTTAATAAAAGCCAGCCTTTACTTCAATGCATGAATATGGTTTATTACTGTCTTCGTTATTTTCTTTTTTCTTAAATGTTTAGACTGGTTCTATCCCTTTGTTGTTTAACTTTCTTGACATATTCAATGCCACATATCCTATCACCATTACTTTAGTTTTGTGTATATCTATTAGACTTTTAACCAATAATTCTGAATTGTGTTGTGTCGTATTGTAAATCTTGCTTGCTCCTTGGGAAGATCGCTAAATCGTGACATTCTCTTATTTCTACTATTTTCATATTCCGGTATCCCACTATTAACTTCCTTTCGATTCTCTTTACCTTTTCCTTTCTATCATGCGTTACTACAGTAAGAAGAGGTGAACTGGGAACTTCTCGTTATATTATTTTAAAAATGTTTGTTACAAACCCTTCTTAGTGTACATTTTCATTCCTTTTCTTTTTAAGATATCTTGCATGACCAAATATTTGTGTTGATTGACATTTACAATAGCTTTTCTTATATATGCATGGAATTAAATTAGTAAACAAAAACTTAAATCTTTTATGATAAATTTGTCGTACTCTGAACTCAGAAATGCTATCGATGCGCGCATCAAGCTTTACAGAGCATTCTAAAATAGATTTTTTCATTTGAACAACTCTTAGAAGTTATTTGACGTGTATAAGAATATTGAAATATCTTTTATACCTAGAAATATTTAGTATACGAAGATGAAAAAACCAATAATTGTTGACCCACAGCCACCAAAATTGGCTGATAATGGTAACTATTGAATTATATACTATCATTGGTATCACCACAATTGTGTTCCATTAGATTATTTATAGTAATTTAAAACTGTGATAAAGTGACTGGCATTATTACTCGAATGCCAAAGCGTATACCTACATGATTTAAACAAAAGAAGTTATCACAAGCTGTTTACATATGAAAATCTGGCACATCCCTATATTTCTAGTTTTCTATAAGCAAAAGCGTCCCCATATATTGGATCGTGTAGCCTATATTTAAAAAAACGATTGAGAAAAAGCAATAAATGGACATGGGCACCCACCCATTTATTTCACTGTAAAATTTATATAGTTTACATTTTCCAGACAGGATTGCGAAAAATGTTTATAAATTGAATACCGTTGAGTAAAAATTAGATAGCAAAACGGAAAAGTTAATTATGCTATATATACCTAAATGAATATTTAGTTTTATAATAGCATCAATAACGCTTATTTATAGAAGTTTCTCGACCTTTTTAGTGACAAAAATCATTTAATCTATTTTGTACAACATTTTAAAGTTCACTTTATCATAATGGGGCGTATATTACAAAATAATTCTATGAGATAGTACGTAAGAAGTATGAGTACGTAAAATAGTCACACACGACGCACATTATAAAAATTGTAGAGACAATTGCGACGTTGCACCCATCATTAGGTATATAAAATAATGGAATGAGAGCACTTAGTTTATCAGAGATAGATGGGCATAAATTCGTACTTAGATTAACGCAAACAATTAATTTACTGTACGTGAAGGGTTAAACTAGTAAAAGTCCTTCTGAAATGCAACGTTGTGCCAAATGAAAGTCAAACACATTTTTAAAATTCTCTTCTCCACTTCCGATAAGTAAATTCGTCTCTATTTGCATGTTAGAGTCTGTGTTTTTAATTCAGCGCTTTGCATTTAATAATGAATGCCAACGTACCCGAATTCTGAAGATAGCCTAAAACAGGGAAAGTCAATCGCACCCTATTACATAAATATTTGAAGGGAGTATAGAAATCAAAAGGAGTTGAAAGCGAACCTCCCCAAGTGCCTTTGCTAGTGTGTTTCCTTCGGCCCATGCCTAATTCAAACTACATTCGAATCGCAATTTCGTTCTGGAGCTAGTTCTTCATGTTCCCTGCTTCAAAGGAGGATCTTTTTCTGAAACAAATTTAACTAGAATTGACAACCTCTTTCTTTATTTAAGTTGCACCTTCACTTCGCTATTTCTAAAGCTCTCAACGGTGCAGAAGGCGATTACAAAGGTTACTTGATAACTTCAACGCTGTAATTTTTCGTGTCATATTCACACCGCCGTGCATGCTACAGCAAGATTAGGAGTTTTATAGGAGGTAATTTTAAATTCAAGCAGCTCTGTGCACGGCTATACTAAAGACTTGAATTTAATTCTGCGAGGCCACTGGGTATCTGTTCATCAAATTCACTTCCGGAAAATAAACAGCACAGCTGCCAATTTCGGAGCGCTTATTTGCGACTCCGGAATCGTTGTTGCATAAATGACTAAACATTTGCCTTTCATTAATCATTTCTCAGTTAGCAACCAAACTTTAAAATACCAGTCAAGTCAGAGGTGCATTGTAATTTATGAATATACTCGTACTAATAACTTTAGTTGTAAGAAGAATAGGAATTTCAATTAAACAATATGAAATTATTTTTGAGAATGTCGTATTAAGAACTTGCGTGTCAGAAAATTATAAAAGAGTGATGGCATAAATTAGATTTATCATAATAAATGCTCCGACAAAAGAAGGGGTACATTTTAAAATATAAATTGAGGGCAATCACTGAGTAAATATTTATTTGAAGCTGAAACCACTGTCAAAGCAAAAGAGTTGATATAATTGCCCTTTCAAAAACCCCGGATGAAAGTGAATAGAACACTTGAATTTAAAGCATGCAATGCGCAAAATGTTACTGGACCCTCACAAATGGTGTGTAAATTAGAGATGGGCGCGTGAGTAAGAATTCACTCACGTCACGCACGGTCACGTATGCTCAGGCTCACGTTCACGGCGTGATCTGCCACTCACGACGTGACTCGCAGCATTTATTTGAAAGTTCAAATTCAGATAGAACATAATGTTGTTTAAAACTAATAAAGGACCCGCAACACAACTAAAATCTCTTAAATAAAATATGTTTTGCACGTGAAATAATTTACGTGATATGTTGCAATTAAAGTAGCAGACACAAAAAGAAATAAATGAAAATTTACTACAATAGCTTACAATAAAGGATAAATACCTACTCCTCCCAAACACGTTTCTTGCAACAGACTTCAAAAACATTACTTATAATACCAAAAGCTGTCGTTGGAATTGACGTTTCTCTTGATACGTGTACAAGAAGGTATATGTTGCTAGGCAACACTTTCAATTCCTAGATTTAAAAGTACTTTTACGTTCGAGGAACTAAAAGTAGGTCTACTTGGTCGCTTATAGACGCAGACACGTGATCGACAGTAGACACAACATTCACAACACAACACAAGTGCAATTCTCTGTCGATGCAGGCTGCCGCACAGAAGTACAATGACCTCCCAGCTCTAGATATTTTACATGTCGGCCCGCGAGGAAGCGAGGCACCTTGCAGTCTTTTATTCATTACTAAATATTTAACATGAAATTAACGTGAAACGTGAAGCACGAAGTGGAAATTTTCACTCACATTCACGGCCCGATTTTCAAATATTACCCACGTTCGTGAAGGGACCCGCCGTGATCCGGCGTTACCCAACTGTTTTCACGTCACATGCTCATTCCTAGTGTAT
The DNA here is from genome assembly GCA_940337035.1 of Agriotes lineatus. Lineage (NCBI taxonomy): Eukaryota > Metazoa > Arthropoda > Insecta > Coleoptera > Elateridae > Agriotes > Agriotes lineatus. The sequence continues at coordinate 40,047 of CALNHX010001254.1, read as the reverse complement.
AATAAATAATCAGAAAAACAAAATTTCGTAAAATCTGGCTGCTGAACACCAGACCCAAATTATAAAAATAGACTAAGCAATGTAGTACAGAATTTAAGGACGACTCTAGAACATCTAAAAAGCAAAATATACAGAATTACCCAACGAGCTCGTTTGCTACTGATGCATCACGCTACTCACTCCAGTGGAAAATGGTCCAAATACTAATCACTTCTATTTATATATTTTGCGTATGCCATATAGATCTCCAACAGCCCCTCGAAAAATCGCCGAGCAAAAGCACAAGAAGTGACCGTTTATTGCGCGCAATATGCTTAGATATAAACTTATGTTGTGCCTGTAGTGTGCACCTTTCACCTTTCATCAGCATCAATCGGGCTCAGTCCGTCCGCGATTGGTTGTCGTGCTTGCACGTCCTTTATAACGTCGAGATAAGCAATCACGATAGGTGCGCGTTAATAGGCGAGCGGTTTCAAAGCGTCTGACTAATAATAATCGGTTTCCCCGGAAAATCGCAGGTTTGAATCCCGCCGACTCGGAAGTTTTTTCCTTTGTGAATTAATGCAATTCGTTTCCTTTTACTGTTTCAGTTTAATTAGCAACATTAGAATATATTTACCTATTTAGTATATAATTTTCAGACTCTTTCTATATAAAGACGCTAAAACATTTGTTTCTGTAACTTTTTTATTTACAATTAAATAAAAAAAACATTAGAAGTACTTTAATTAGAGTAAGGCCACTTACGTGACGAACTCAAAAGCTAGTAACAGATCAAGTGAAATAAAATTTTTTGCAGGAACTTGTGCAGACACTATTGTTTAGAATCATCTTCACTATAGTAACTTTTAACAAGAAACGTCGAAACGTCCATACTCTCTAAAATTAATCAGCCATTATCACGACAACAACTAAACCATAGAAATGTGTGACTGGCATTTATGTATATTAATAGCAGAGGTACTATTGATGGGGTAGAATAACGTCGTTACTCACTTTTTGAGCTCAAAGTAAGTAAATATCGACGAAATTTTCATGCTCTTACAAAAGCTATAAAGTGGGGTGTGGTCACCACACCACTTTCTTTGAGTGATTATAAAAAATTTAATTTTATGATTTTTTCAAAAACTATGCTCCTTAGAAAATAACTTTTGTATAATTACGTAGCATATAATACGGCTTAAAAATATTCCCATTATACATTTTTGAAGATTGAAGGATATTTTTCTAAAGAGCTAGTTATTCAGATTATCAAAATACTGTATTTCTACAAACATATTAAATAAAAGTTGAAGACAATTGAGTAATTTATGATCTTGTTCGATAAAATAAAATTTAGATCAAACAGTTATACAATTTTCTTGGTGTAAAGGTTAAAGTATCACTTCCGATTACCTCATTTTAACCAAAAACCAGTGTGATTTCCCAATTTATATTAAAAAACTATATATATATTTCTAGGTCGATCGATTAAACCATCTAGGTTGTAGAGAAGGCACAGATTCACAAAGTCACACACTGATAGACTCACATACTGACAGACTCACAAATTGACATCGCTTGAAAAACACTTTTCTGAATCAGAAGACAAAAACTTCAAAGTGAAGTTTGCAAATCGGCGTTCTAAAAATATATAATGATGGTTTCAAAAGCTCCAGTATTGAATTGATAGCGGAAAATGTTAAAAAACTTTGCTGTCGAACACAGTAAAATCGAAGTTATATATTTATATTGTTGAATAAACTTACCAAATACCACTCAAGGTAAAATTTTTAAAAAGATTTGGTTTCTTTTACACAACAATTATTGCATATTTCTCTCAACAAATACTGATCATATCCCACTCGACCTGCGGTATCGCGGAATTTTTAACGCAGTTTTAGTTTTGAGAAATTTGAAAGCAATACTTCTCATGTACACGAAAAAATCTCAAAAAATGTTCAAGCTAAGAAGGCCAAGCTATTGACGCGTGAGCAGGCTGATAAATTTACGATTGAGGCGGCCGATAAAAAATATTTGTTATAAGGTTGCTACACTGCTTTACAAAATGTGAATTGAAGATATACAGTGAGAATAATGTAAGGCTGAATTATGCAAAATTAGACATGGTGCATTTACTTAATGTTGCCATGGTGTTTGTAAACAAAATAACATCGCAGTGATTATAGAAACTAATTGAAACTAGGTTATTTCATTTCAAAACCGACAATTCTTCCTAGCATGGGTAAATTGATTAATGCTAAAATAAAGTTGCCAATGTATATTCTTACATTATTCACACGGTATAGGAGCGTTGTTCCGCTCTTGTGGTAAATATTCGGAACAATCAGACTACGCGTATTCATTACTGTGGGTGATGGTGTGGTGAATCAGATTGCCATAATCAAGAAATATATTGCACTTCGTCGTAAGAAGATTACCCACAATAAACTATTCCTATAGAGAGTGGATGGCCCCTGCTCGCCTCTCAGGCGGCCGCGGTCGGCCCGGGTTCGAATCCGGGCGAGTCTAAAGTTTAAAGATCGTACACTCCCTGGCTACTACGTAAACACCTGCGGTAGTCGCTAGCCCCTAAACAAGGGAACTCACTTTCGACAGGCAAGGCTAGCAACCTACCCGGTCTAAAGACAAAGTAAAGTGCAGTGTGCAATCTGTGGACATACACACATTTCCAAAAACGCCAAAAGTCATCGCGGAGTAGCTAAACCTTCCGCTCCCAAATGGATGTAGTGGACACTGCTTTAGACGTACGTCTGCTGCATTACTAGCTGGTAGCGGTACAGATTTGACGACACTTAAACGTCATGGAAGATGGCGGTCGTCTTCAGTAGCTGTGGGCTATATTGAAGATTCAATACAAAAACAAATCAAGATTACAAAAGAGGATTTCTGTTGGAGAGGGATCTTTAAGTTCTTTACACACAAAAGTTTTTGACTTGGATTTATTGAAACAGAATTCTAAGGCTGCATCTGTTTACGGCGCAGAGTTGTTAAAGCAGGATTCTGATGCTCCTTTTGTAACGTTTCGCCCTGAAATTAAATCTTAGGAATACTCAACAAGCATTTGAATTGAATTCAGCGCGCTTTTTAAACGTCACAGATCTATCCGATGATAAGCCGATCGGCATCCGATGCCGCAAGTTACGATAAGGTGGCGCGCAGGCGAATCTCCCATCCTGTTCGAATCGCCACCGGAAGCAGAAGATAAGGAGCTCCGATGCTATATATATGAAGATCGCCCAGCTGCCGCTCTCTCTGACCGATCTTCATCCGATAAGAAGATACCTGACCTGATCCGTTATCTAATCTGGCTGCATTTCCTACCGCCATTTGGTCGTTACGAACTGTTGGTAAGATTAAGATAATTCATACCCGCTATCAATAACCCGTACTGAACGCCGCTCTATCATGTCGGTAAACTCTGGTTAGTAGTGTGGCGTTCAAACTCGAAATATTCCAGGATATAGCACACGTTGTTGTAATCTTAAAATATTTTACAATCCCCGCATCCGAACATTCCTGTATCCTCGTTGACTGCGAAATCTTATTTTATTCGCAGTATATAAAGGTCAACAGGTCGTCCGATCTCAGCAAAGATTAATTTTGTGTGATTCACAGTACCTACTCCGCTGGTAGCCGCCGCCCGATTTGCAAGTCCTGAAGGCAACGTCCTCAGTCCAAAAATTCAAATTAGGCGTAAACAAAGTTGAGGCAACGACCCGGGGCAGCTGGCCTTTTATCGCGCTAGCCAGGCATTTTGATAAAGCGCATCGCTCTACCTGTGGACGACTAAAAACCACTTACGTACCTGGAATTTGCGGACTACCTTCTACCCACTACGTCCGTCTGAGGAACCCTTCGACTTCTGGAGGAACACCCCGCACTAAATATTAAAAGAAACGTATTTCAGGTAAAAATTGGCCATATATTTTAATCCGTCAAGTCCGCAGAAGGAAAACGCATTCAAACTCAATTTTGGGCTTTCGCATCGATCGGCTCCAAGCGGGGACCCTTCGCCAATCGACGCAGAAGGTGCTGTACGCTGTCCCGTCGAAGACCGGCGACCCCAAAGGACGTGACTTTCCCCGCAGAAGCGATTGTTGGGCTGCCTATACTGCAAACAAATTTCGACGTGGGCCACCAGGAAATTGTAGTTTTTGTATTTTGTAATATATAGTTCAGTTCCTATTATTTGCAACACATTTATATACATTATATTGATTTATTACTAACAAATTGTTGTTGCTGAATTGATTTATACTCGAGTACATCGAACCCTCTTCGACTGTGAGTTATCCCGTGGCTACATTTAAAATACCCTTATAAGAAGGGTGGAGTATTACACTTTGTCTGGCGTAACGTTTTCAGATTTACAGTCTTGTTCTATTTATGTTAACATTTCAAAGTGAATGCGATTTGATGGTTGGTATGTGTAATTTCGTATAGTTTCCAAAGGTGTCAGGACATAATTACACTGGAAAAGAATACACGAGATAAAATTACACAGAAAAAAATATACATGGAAGAATTTACACGTAGAAAGAATTTCAGTGAGAAGAAATTACACACGTATAAATTACACAGAAGAAATTACACGTACATAACGAAAAGTAGTTGAAAAACTATATTAGGCAGATTGGTATGCTGGTTTTCTATCTCTATACTAATTAAGTAATTACTGTTCTTAAAAGGGGCAGGTAGCCAGACAGGTCCCACGGTTAACTTCCCTGGCAATTTATGAAAATTCCGATTTGTTTGTGACCGGCTGGGTGGTTAATCTCTAGTACCTGAGTGTACTTAAAATAGAGTTATGTCTTATTTTCTTCAGTTTTTGTTTAGTTACAGTTAATACAGACAAGTGTTTGTTGCAAAGTGACATCTTGAGTACTTTTATTTTATTTTATAAACAACGAATACAATGAACAAATCGAGAAAATTCTCCTTTATTTCGAACTTACATACGTTCGGGGTCGAGAACTCAGAAACAGCACTTACAATCCACCACTATTTAATATTTCTATTTGGAACCAAACTGCAGCAAACTGTATAGCAAGAACTGCAAATTGTATCGAAGGATGGCACTACGGACTTCAGTCACTTTTTCAATGTTCCCGACCAGCTATTTGGAAATTTTTGGATAACATCGCGAAAGATTGATCCTTACAACATGCAAACTATTTACAGTACTTAACCGGTGAACAAAACCTCGGACGTGTTAGGTACATTTCATTGAAACAATGTATTTCAAATATTCCACAGAATTATGACTCTAATAGATGATTAATTTTCTTGCGTTGTATAGGTCATGTGAGTTATTTGTTTAATGTTTTATAATTAATTATCAATTTAATGTATCTAACCGTTTCAACTTAATTTCAGAGTAATTTTGCATAGAAAACTTAATAAAAATTGAATTGTGAAATAATTTCTTAGTGTAATTTTTTCATGTGTAATTTCTTCTTTGCGTAATTTACTCCCTGTGCAATTCTGTCCATGTATAGTTTTCGCAGTGTAATTTTACCACGTTTAATTTTTTCTTTTGTAATTTAATCATGTAGCCGTTTTCAAGGAAGCCGCATGGCGCAGTTGGGTAAGCGCCAGGCTTGCATTAAGCAAGTCCTCGGTTCGAATCCTGCTGGGGTCGGAATTTTTCCGTAGCCTTGGCGATTGGAATCGGGCTCGGTGAGACCATTGACAGCTGGAGACCAAACTAACTGTGCTCTACTCAAAACCACAGACCTAAGAGATAGAGTAACAAGGTCAACACATCACCCAGACACGCACCTCACACAATGGTTGCTGCGCAAGCACCAAAGGCGCGCTCCAACTCTGTGTGCTGAATCCGGGGGCAAGTTGAGCATTGTACCGCCAGAAGCCAGCGCATAAAGCACCAGCCTCTACACCGCAAGGTAAGATGAGGTTACAGATAATAGATACATCATGTAACAATTTTCAAATAAAAATGTTTTGGATGATGTTGGTACGACAAATATGATGTATCTGAACGTCAAGGTAATATTTTTGCATTACAAATACGGCAAAGTATAGCTTTCTAAATAATAAATTTTACTGCAAATCAGCATTTTCAGTGCTGTGTACGAAAACGTAAAAATAACACGAATTTTCTTGGAAGTTGTTATAAAATGATAAAGATAACTTTATCAACGTCAAAATGAATAAACAATATTCTTTCTTAAAAACAGGCAATAAAATCAATAACCACATACAGCAGACTCAAAAACGTTTGCATCGTTCGCGTATAGAATTATACGTACCGCCACTAATATTTTCAATGCGATGCTTTTATGCGTAATAAACTTCGTGCGTGACTGTATTATATTCATGTGTAGACGAAATTAACCACGTTATAACAACTGAACTGAAATTATCTGCGCTATCTGGTAAACGCTGTTAGCATTCTATACACTAAAGTATAGCCTATGTCAAATGGCATATTCCCAACAATTTGTAAACTTCCCGTTAAGGTCCGGCATAAATAAAAATTAAAACGCGCTCTCTCTAACAAGGAATTTTGTTTCAACACTTTGAGCATTGTAGCTGAAAAATCGTATTTTATTTTGGTATAAAATCATGAAGCCGTTGAACTGCAACTGGTACAGTAGCGAATATCCGTATTTCACTATTTGCGTCTTAATTTTCCAAGTATTATTGTGAACTGGTATGGAAATATGTAAACTAATAAAATTTATCAAGTTTATTGAGCCGCAAACAAACCGAAATAGGCCATGAGGTTCATATTATGTTGCTTAACGCTCCGATAATTGCGGCTATATTAATTAATATGTGTGAATTTTAAGTCTTTATTGTCTACTAGCTCTTGCTGCCAATTCGTACACGAACATATTTACATGTTTTTACTTGCCGTTGCAAACATAGATTCTATTTCTGTAACCTACGCCAATACTCAACTCGTTGACATTATTAAAAACATACCTTAGCTGCACGAAATCGGGAACACTGGAAAAGTATGAGAGAGGCATATATTCAAAGAATAGAAAATGGATAAAAAAAGAAGAAGAAATAAAAAATAACGTTCAGGCTCTATAAGTTCTTACTTGAGGGACTAGGTTGTAACGCCTCGTTTCAATTTTACTTCAAAAGCGCGTTAATGCATTTAACACCGACTTTCAGACCACCTTATAGCTATATTTTGTAGCAAAAAGATTCAAGTTTATCGCAGCAAGCGTTTGCATTCAGAGATAAACAACTGCAACGTTTTCTTCTCGCGGCTTGTTTGTCGCATTTCGATCCGAGTAGGCTGTTGAAGCAGTGCAATAGCTCAAACAGTATTGATTTTCCGAGAGGCCGTTCTTGTATTCAAGCAAGCGACCCGCTTACAGCATTGGTTTTCGCGTTGCATTCAGCTTTGGCTGGATTGCTCTGCGGCTTCGATCATCGAAATTGCTGCTATACTTCTACAATACTCAGGCCGTGAACGTCATCGGCCGAATAATATGGGCTAGTATGAGCTACTATGGGCTCACAATTCAGCTACCGAGGGCTTAAATTTAGCAACCCTGAGCTATCGTTTTGGCTCTTATGAGGCTTATTAGTTTCCTGATTTAGCTTCTGTAAAAGCCAAGAAATCCAGTTATGTGCTGCCTCCTTTTGGTCCTAGCTTTTTTTGAGTGGCAACCTTGGGATTCTGGGAATCATGCAGTTAAGTTTACCTTGAGTCTTCATGGAAAAATGCAATGCACAGGATCTCCTGTGCCGATCGCTTAAATTGTAAGTACATGCCCCTATCAGCATCTTTTTTAAACGACAAAGGCATTATGCCGCAAACTATGTCAGTTGCAACTAAGATCTTAACAACTCAAGGTGAGCGTTTTAAATCAACCTTTTGGCTCAATTGCTTATTACCACTAAAGAGCGAGTAATTAAATATTTCGAAATTTCTGAAATAGTGTGTATACTATATCTCAGTTAGCGCCTTGGCATTGTGCGTTTATGTCAATTGCGATTGCATAGGTGTTGGCATGAAGTTGTAATTTAAGCTATAACTAGCGGGTTTCGAAATGTTACATGTATTGAAGTTTTAATATGTTTGTGCTGTCAGTTTTGTCCAGATACAATTACATGTGTGTGTAAGTTGGGTCACGCCAACTTTTGAATTTTGCTTCTTAATTGAATATTAAATATTCTCTTGACTATTACGGTTTATATTTGTTGTTGTTAGCATTACTACATCTAGATTGAGGTATGCAGCGAAGCTTACAAGGTAGGTATTGATTTATTTTGCTAGCTAGATTTGTTTCTTATATTGTGTTCAATTTAAAAGTCCAAAGCATTTTTAGCCTAGTACTTACACCACGCCATATCCTGCCGAGAGTTAAAAGAGCTAGCCGAGGCCAACACTTCGTTTTAGGGTGGTAAAAGTATTAAGGTATATTAGGCTAAATGAGATTATTATAACCTAAGAAATCTATGACCGATGGGTGTTCCATTCTTTTTGAGGCACAATGTATAGGCCAAACGAAACAATATTAAAATAAAAATTTTAAATTCATCTACACTAAGAACTGCACTTTCAATAATTTACATTTTATAGAATTTCATACGGTTGTACTACACTTCTACATGTACAATCGTTTAGTAATCTCCTACTTTGCACCATAGCAACGACGATTCGTTTTACGTTTGGCAATATTGAAATGTATTCTTAGTGACACTGTAAGTATATGTCAAATTTAAGATTAGCAGGTTGGGTTTTGCCTCAGTCCGTGTTAACACTTACGCAAAACCTAACTTTCTAACCTCGAATTTGACACTGACTTATAGTGTTACCAACAATACATTTCAGTACTGCCAAATGCATAACATCAACTGAAGCTGCGTATTGTGCTATAGTACTTAAAAACGAGTTCTGCCCAACTTGGTTATGTTTTGACATTTAATGTCAATTTTATATAAAAAAAACTAATATTTCACATTTCTACATGGAATGCTATAAAATAGTATACGAAACGCGTTAGAAAAGTGGTTTTACTGAACTCGTATGGCTATTTAAGTGCTCACTAACGCTCGTACTCAAACCAGTCATACTTCAGTAAAACTTCACTTTTCGAAACTTGTTGTGCAACATACTATTAACAATCCATGTGTATTACGCGCAGAAGCACATTTTTAAAAGAGGTTCCATTTGGAGAGCATAGAAATAGAAAATCAATTTTATTAATTATTAAAGCAGGTATTGGTAATTACATAACATGTAACAAATAAGTTACTTTACATATTGTTTGAGGCTTTCGCGGTTACTCGAATTATTCTCCTTAGCATAGAATTTCGGCTTAAACCGCGTAGTATTTGTATATGAACACCCAGCATTTTCTGGCTTAATGTGCCTTGCACCTTGTGAAGTCGAGCAAAAACCCGCGCGATGGCCATGCTCTTTGGTGGCTCGTGTTGTTTGAGTATCTTGAGAACTAGGATACTTAGGCAGATTTGGCCGTTTTGCTGTTTGTGCATCCATATTCACTAACGTTTTGCAAGACCTTGCAGCTTGCATCATCAGAGTGAAAGTCGCACTAAGAACCGAAGGTCGGTGTGGAGCTATTTATAGTCCTCTGTGCCAGGCGCGCGGAGTGGCGTAACGCTGTTTGGTCATCCGAGTGCAACGTAATCCGTGGGGAGTGGCCGTATGACGCAGAGTGGTTGTAATGCTTTAGATCGTGTATCACAGGGGTCCACGTTTTACTAAGCTTAAAGCCATCTTCCCTGTTGATATTATTTGGATGTTTTTCTATTTCTATGGCTTCACGTATCACTCGCGGGAAGTAATGAGGTATTCTGGCAAGTACTCTGGCATGCTCAAATTCTAAAGTGTGTCCATTTGTAAATGTATGCTCAGCTACGGTTGATTTTGTGATGCGTTTGTGTTTGCAATCGCCTTTATGTTCTTGGAGTCTTAGATCAACGGAACGACCAGTCTGTCCAATGTAACTCGAGCCGCAAGAACAAGGAATGCGATATACGCCAGCGGTTTTTAAACTTGGAATCTTGTCTTTTACCGATATGAAGCCGTTACCCAAAGTTTCCTTGCTCGTGAACACAGTTTTGATGTTGCATCGTTGCAGGACACGTCCTATCTTATCAGCTGAGCCTTTAACGTAAGGTAGAAATGCTAAGCCTTCCAGAGGTGGAGATTCTTCTTTAGCCTTTTTTGTCATAGTCTTGTCTAGTGCTTTTCGTATGGCGGTAGTTGTGTATCCGTTCCTTTGTAAAGAGTCAAACAGATGTAGCTTTTCTCTCTCTAGATTTTCCTCGTCTGAGATACGAACGGCTCTTGTCGCCATAGTCTGGAGAACTGTTGCTTTTTGCATTGGATGATGGTGCGAGTCAGCATTTAGATATCTGTCCGTGTGTGTTTTCTTTCTATAGACTGCATGTCCTAAACTGCCATCTGATTTACGTTTCACCAGGACGTCTAGAAATGGAATACTGCAATTTTCCTCTACTTCCATTGTGAATTGTATGTTGGGATGTACAGATGTACGTTAGTGAATATGGATGCACAAACAGCAAAACGGCCAAATCTGCCTAAGTATCCTCGTTCTCAAGATACTCAAACAACACGAGCCACCAAAGAGCATGGCCATCGCGCGGGTTTTTGCTCGACTTCACAAGGTGCAAGGCACATTAAGCCAGAAAATGCTGGGTGTTCATATACAAATACTACGCGGTTTAAGCCGCAATTCTATGCTAAGGAGAATAAGTTACTTTACAATTACAACGATACAGCCAATGAGATTTTGTTAAAGGGACAATGTTTGAACATATGGCATTTTCAACTAACCAGATTCACAGAACATATTCACAGGAAATTTTTACTTCCTTTTACTACTATAAAGGAAGTAGGTATTGGATTCACCCCAAAAATTCGAAATTGAGTTTTCAACAGATCTTCACGTTTTAGAGTCCCCTGATCCCAAAAAACATATTTTTTTTTATTGGTCTGTCTGCGTGTCTGTCTGTGTGTCTGTGTGTGTGTCTGTGAACAGAATATCTCAAAAAAGAAACGAGGTATGGCATTGAAACTTCATATATAAGTTTTGTGTACTATGTAGATGAGACAGCAAGCTTTTGAAGAAAATCGCATAACCGGAAGTAGGTGTTTACTCTTGTGATTTTTCAGTTTTTTTCGATTTTTTCAAAAACGGCTCTAACGATTTTTTTAAATTTTACATTTTTCTTACATTTTTAATGTGTATTGATGTGAGATAGGTGATTTTCCAGTTGAATACTTCTAAAGTGGGTTTCTTTTGTTTTTTTTCTATTTTTTTATTAACTCCTATTTTAAATAAAACACCCGGTATATTATTACATTTTTGAATTCACTTTAAAATTCTAGAGAAAATTTGTCTCTTCAACTAACACTCGATTTTGTACCGTTTTTGTAGAATTTGTAATTTTTGAAAATTTTTAACAAATGGTTAAATATTAAAAATGAAATTTTTGACTAATTATAAGATCACTGTAAAAGGAAGTTGTGTGAGTGTATCACACCAGATTTTTTTCAATGTAAAGTGATCAAGCCCATCGACTTTTTAGTTTTAGTTTTAGTTTTAGTTTTTTCGTACTGTATGAATTTTAAAATTAAAAAAATGTTTTTTTTAATTATACTATTTTAACAAAAATGGACTAGAAACATAAAATTTTTAGAGTGAAACTCACAATTAAATATGAATGGAAACATAACCTTAAAAATACCACCTGCGCCAAAAGTCCACATGGGAAAATATTATTTGTTCACCTATATAACTGAAGAATTTTGTATTTCAAATTCAATTTTACAACCTATTTTAAAATTCATGTATCAAATCAAATACTTTTTTTTGAATGATTAGAAATTCCGAAGAAGCTACTATTCTAGCAACGTTAAGGTATTTTAACTGACTGAGTCATCCACTTCACCAATTAGGTCGGTATGTGGTCATTACTCTCTGCTTTTCAATAAGCTTCATCTTTCATATCCAAAACAACATTGAACATCAGCTTTCTCGCAGGCGGTATCGTTGTCATTTTATGGGTGTTGCTAATTGGGTATGCCCTTATTGAATATTTTGTATTTTTGGTTGAATAATAAAATGATGAACCCAATACTCACCACTCGATATTATTCACCCAGTAAAACTTATTTCTCCCCTTAAAAGTGATTCAGAAGCTCCCATGAAACTTCAGTGTGAAGTGATTTTGTTCTGAATGTGGAAGCACATGCTGTTCTGTTCCAAATTATTTCTGAAATAATTTCTGTCTATTGCAATTAACTTACTCGTATTTTCTCACACAGAAATTCTTGGTCTATCCTGAAATGCATCAACATATAAACCAGCACAACGACCAAAACAAGAATGTCCACGTCTCTCGCCTACGTTTAGCTAATTGTCTGGTACACTCACAGCTTTTCGGGCTGCAAATCTGTCGGCGTTTTAAATTCAATACCGTGATGCACATCGTTTACGAAAATCGTACATTCATACCCCGATCTTGTTATATTCGTCGCATATACATGTTGTCAAGTGGGGATGACTGAGGGAAAGCAGCATGTAAGCTACACGAGAGTCATGTTCCGCAGCGGACGAGCAATGGAGAGCTCAGTCAGCATACTAATATGCTCAATCTGACCAAAATCCGATATCTTTCACTAGAGGAAAATGCAGGCTAGAATAAAACCTGCATTTGGATCGTATTAGAATACGTATGGGGAAAATCAAATCATGGTGAACTTTAGTGTTGGAGACAGTCTTAGATGCTGTAGGCTAGTCGATAAAGTATTTATACTTGTAGGCTCCGTATGTGTCATTGTGGTTTAGTAGTCATTTAGAAAATAGAAAAACAGACTTTTATGAACTATATTCTGTAACTATAGTTAAAGTGTTTCGTATCTTTTGCTTTCAATTTTTCTTTATAGTATTGTTATGGACACCGTATGTTACCATGCCTTAAATAAATATATAAAAATAAAAAATGTCGGTGAAGACCCTTTAGTGTAAACTTCAGATTTTCCGCCATTTTTGCTTTCTACCTATTATCAACAACTTTGAACGCTTCTTATTGTTATTTAATTTTACTTTATTTCTGTTGTTATGTATGTTGTTGATATTGTTGGGATCAATACTCAAGTAATTTTGTGTAAGTTTGTAGGCATTCGAGACCAAAAAATACACGATCCGATCCGAGCTGCATAGGACTAAGACAATTTTGAAGAAAAATCAAAAGAAAATGGTGTTTTACTTATTAATGTAAAATTTATGTCAGACATCTGTTAGTTGGTATTGAATCTAGAAGTATAATTATTTTCAAATGTTACTAACCTATTTACAGCTATATGTTGTATATTTACATCAGAAATAAGTCAACAAAATAATTACTTAAAATAAGGTTGTTGGTCTTTGAATCATTCTAAATCAAAATATATCTACATATTATGTAGGTTAAACTACGTGTCCCATATACTCATTATTGGCAGAATAACATCTACACTTATACAATTTATTTATTAGTTTATTTTCAAATTATTAAAGCACCAATAAAACTAATTGCAACCTTTTAAGTCACTTGAAACAGTGTTCGTTGCCAAGCAACACTGGCAGGCGGAGAAGAGCCTAAAGAGACCACTGCACTTTTTTGTGACGGCTCAGATTAACGCAGGGACAGCCAGTTATCTAGCTTCCAGAAAAAGGTCTGATCGTTCCGTATTATGTGGTAGCCATTTTGATAGCATTAGTAGCTCTTTCACCCAATTACAACGTCGTCAAATTTATTGGTTTCCGATACGGGGACTACAAGTCTGAGATTCCCTTTCCCGTTTCGTTGTTGTGCAGTGGATTTAACTTCAACCCTAAAGTCGGTTATTTGGAAGAACTGCTATCGTCCCGCCTTCAAACGTTTCGTAGCCACTCTGTACAGAGATGCTCTAGTTTCCATCACCGCTCGTTACCGACGTTTGAAACTGAATCTGTCTCCCTATAAGCTCTAGGTGCCCCAAAAATTGGACAGGCTAGGTCTCGTCAACTTATAACAATCCTTTGCCTTAACCCGAGAGTTGAGTTCCTAATTTATACCGCCAACCAAACTGTTGCATTTCAGTAAAATTTAATACTTAAGCGGTGACCACTTTTGGCGGAATCAAATTGTTAGTAACTTACCACCATAGTGCAGGTAATGTTTATCGTTAGCGTGTCACCCTGCTATCAATACTTATTATTCCTACCGCGCGATGTGATGTAGCGAGTAATAATAAATTTTAAGGATTGTTTCCTTAGCATTGCTTGTTTCTATCATGGTTTTCACTTGGGGCTTGCCTAAATGTTCTTTGGGGGCGTTGTCTTAATATGATAGTAGTATAGAACTTCATGCTGTCAGATTTTATTGTTGAAGCACTAGGCGGTTATGCAGATTCTTGAAATAAAATTAGAATTTAACAATTACGAAGCAAGGTGCGTCTGTTTGATATTCGAATGTGCGCCCGGAAAAGCTATACATATTGATTTGACTGCTAAAGCAAATATAGACACAGCTAGTGGTAATATCATCGGTAATTTTTGATGTATCATATGTTAACTCGAGAAGACACGGAGGTCATCACACAACAAATTATTAAAGCAACGAAAAGCCTCATCAGCAATGAGACATTCGTTTCGCTCATCTTCGATACAGTGGCAAAAGTGGTTATTAAAAGCAGAGATGAAAAACTTATCCTACAACAATAGGAAATAGATAATCTGAAATAAAAGTGTAGGAAATTGGAAGAGTAATGTACTTATACAAAAAGACGCTGATATAGACAACCTCGAATAATACTCACGCAGGAACAAAGTGCGATTTTTTGGGATTTCAGAAGACCCCAGTGAAATTCTAAGTGTATCTGTATTAAAACTGTTTGACGATAAACTGAAAGTTCAAATTCTGATCGAACATATTAATCGCTGTCACATAGTAGATAAAAGAGAAAGGAACCGCCTGACCAATACCAGTGAAGTTCGTAAGCTACCATTACAAAAATCTAATATTTAAGATTAAAAAAGCAGCTAAAAGGATCTCGGATCGTTATTAAAGAAGATCTTACAAGGATTCGTGCAAACTTGTTAAAAGCAGCAATCGTAAAGCGAAAAATGTCTGTACGGTAGATGGCAGAGTTGTAATTAGCGATAACAATACCAAAACAACCGTATGTTGCATAAATGATATCTAGAAACTGTAATATATTCGCTGCTGTATTTCATTATGTGAAAACAAAAAACAATTAAAGCTAGCCGCAAATATCCACAACCTGTCTTTACATTTAGTTTACATTTAGCCTTTGTTCTGAGCTAATCGCTACAAAACACACATTCATTTCAATCTAGTTTCGCACCTACTGTAGACAATCTTTTGTTTACATAGACAAAATTATTTCTATACGTATTTACTTGTCATTTCCCAATTTATCATCGTTATTGGATACTGTTGCCTTCCAAATAGTATTACGTGTGGTTTTACTTATTTATTTATTCCATATACTATTAATATAACACGTCCAGCTGATTTGCATAAAATAACGTAAGTAAATTAATTACTCCTAATTACTGTAAAACTTAGTTGACTATAAAATTGTTTCGTTTACTAAGCTTTATTGTAAGGAAAGTGAAAATTCTGAATTGTTTGGTGATGATAATTTAGGTATTACGTTGGAATCGGATTTTAATTGAAAATATTTGTTGCTAATTGCCGACCCGAAAAAAATGTATATACAGGGTGTCATCGAAAGTGCAATCCAAAAATTAGGTACGGATAGTTGAGGTACATGCAAGAAAAAAACTCTAATCCATTTTTGTTATTTAAAGCTTCATACAGCTGTTAATGACGATCCTTTTACACCATTCTCAAGTCTAAGTCCCACTGTTTTGTTAATGGGAAAACTAGGAGGCTGTTACAACTTTGTTTGAACTTTAGTCAGTAACAGCTGTTATACTACAAATTAAACTTAAAGGAGGTCTTAAAAACGATCTATAAATACTACTGCAATTGTATCTAAATATTCTAACAGAAGATGAGCAGGTTCTTCACAACTGCAGAATATGCATTTTTTATACGGTCAGCGGAACGGAAATGCAAAAGAAGCAGTAAGACGTTGTCAAGAAACATATGCTAATCGTCAACAATCTTCTGCGAAGGCCTTTATAAGGCTTCATAGGCGTTTGCACGAGAGTGGAGCTGTTCAGCTTCAATTCAGGGACTGTGGTAAGCAAAGAACAAATAGAACAATTAATGCGGCTGAAGAAATTCTTCAGATGGTCGGTTCTAGGTAAATAGACCGAACTCAATAGACCGAAAGGCAGTTGACCGAACTCAATTGACCGAAAAGCAATAGAACGAAACGTCACTAGACCGAAGCAGCAATAGACCGAAAATCACTTGGTCGAAAATATGTTACGGTTAAAGTACACATTCGGTAAATGTGCACATTAAATATCTCGAAAAATTACATTTATTAACAATAGGATCAATAGAAATATTTACACACTATTACAGGAAACATAGTCGATTATTTACGTGGGAATGCGCATAATTTTAATTTTTAATATTAGTAGATATGTAATTGGGTAGGATATATCTGTTAAGTATTGTATGATTTACTAGAATAAAGTTAAAATAGAATCAAAAACAAAAAAAAACTTCTAAACACGCCACCAGTTTATGTTGCCCGTCCTAAGCCTGAATAAAGTGTGAAGGGAAGTTGATGCTATTAATGTTAATAAATGTAACCGTAATATATTTTCGACCAAGTGATTTTCGGTCTATTGCTGCTTCGGTCTAGTGAGGTTTCGGTCTATTGCTATTCGGTCAATTGAGTTCGGTCAACTGCTTTCGGTCTATTGAGTTCGGTCTACTTGCCGTAAGCGACGACACGTACCGGGCAGGAGGTATCTTATATATTTGTGTCCAACAAAATAAAATTTCAAACAATCGACATGAAAATGCAAACCGCTGACTGTTTGACTATTAATTGTAAAGTGGGACCCTTTGAGATATTTGTAATGGGTATTTATAAACTGCATGCGTTTAATGATTTAGAGTATATAAGTGAACTCCATGAGCTCTTACCTGAATTTAAACCTCACAAATATGCTTTCGATACTGGTGCCATAAATGTGAATACTTTTAAGTGGCCAACTGTGATCGATACTTATCAGTTATGCCATCCAATGAATTTGTTTCCTATATAAACCAAATTGGGTGACCTGCTTATGATAACGAAACCGATAGTTGTCTAAATCATATTTTATTAAACATCCAACTACTCGTTTTAAATCGGCGTTAGTGCAAACACCTTTATCAGATTTTTGTACATTGGCTGCAATTTCCACCACACACAACTACTATACCACGACACGCGAATTATACTCGAATAGATTACAATCCCTTTACCCGATTGGAAGAAATGTAAGTGGACCGACTGTTTTGTTTCAAATAATGTTAATGAGTGCTTCATAGACCTTACAAGATTATGACAAAATCTAAAAAACTGTCCAAATATCGAAATAAAACGCATTTAATAAAACCTTGGATGACGCCCGGATTGCTGAAATGTATTAGGAGAAAGGATAAAATATCAATCATTTAATGGTAACTTATCCAACCTATATCAATTTTTTTAAAAGGATTTGATCAAAACTATCAAATCTCATACTATGAAAACGAACTGGTAAAATGTGGTAATAGCATGCAGTTTATAAACAATATAACCAATAACATGGATTATAGTAATTCTATTCCGTGTCGTTTAATGAAAATAATACTGAAATTATACTGATTATTACACACAACTGTCACATGACTGATATCATCTAATGAGAACCATGCATTTTTTGAAAATCGACCAATCCCGAACTGATTACCTGATAAGCTGCCTAGGGAAATTTCTCAACCGATAAGCTCTCTAGTGCTAATTATCGACCCCGTAGATAATGTCATAATTAGAAAGAGAGATGCAAGAAACAAGTAATTTGAGTTTTTTGGAATTATTAAATCTATTTTAAATCATAATTCGTATACGGGTTTTGTGTAATAATCTTCAAAATATAAACACGGGCGACACACTTACATATAATTTTGCCCGTGTTAAGAGTCATCGTACTGGTTTCCATTAGAAAAATGCCCTCGGGCAAGCCCTCGGGACAGTTTTAATTGCAACCAGTACTCGACCCCTGACGTGTGGAAAATTATCGGTAAGTATGTCTCCCCCTTCTTATATTACTGTTGATAAACCCTATTGACATACCATATAAAATAAATAGTCAGTCGAATGACATAGTTATCACTTTAGATAACTTACAAGAAGCTCGACTGAATCATGATCCAATGTCGTTTTTCTTTATTGCCAATTGTAGTTGACGGTGTTAGAGATATAGTAAATTCATTGAATATCAACAAGTCCTCTGGTATTTATGACATAACCGCAAAAATGCTAAAGTTATCTATAAATTGTAGGACCACAAGCCTCACGTAATTATTCAATTAATCAATCGAAAAGGGTATCTTCCCGAACGCTTTAAAAGAGCTATAATTATTACTATAGGATGTAGGAAAGATAATTTAAGCAATGAAACAGGCCGATTCGTGCCACCTGTATTGATATATTTTGTCTTTTTATTATATACATTGTCAGCAACAAGCCTAACCGTATCCTTTATGTCCTAGCATGTTAAGTTAGCGCGTCGTATAAGCAAGCGAATTGTGTTAAGTGGACACGCATCATAGTGTTTTCGTGCAAGTACAACGTGAATAAAAACGGAAGGCAGCCAATTTGGGACGCCAAGTAAGACGAAAGTCACAGCGTTGCATTTTTAAGGGGAACCACATCGACGCCATGAATACGCGGCAAAGACTGTCGCACGGAGACTCTCATGAAGTGCATTGCGACCTGCAGGAGTCGCAAGAAAACCCTAAAGCAGTGCTTCGTAACCCGCCAGAGAAGCGCCGCGCCGTGGGGACTCCACCACTAGGCGACATCGCCAAAGGCTAGCTGCAGCATCCAGTGGAAGAAAGCTGGGCTCTGCCACCAGAGAGGAGTTGTTTGGACACGATCACTCGGGCGGCCCTGCCAAAGGTTCGCTACAGCATTCAGTAAAAGAAAGCCGGAATAAACTAGGTTAGTTTATATTCAAAAACTCATACAAAATAAGTGGCGATTACCACATTCCTGGGCGCGGCGTCAACGGCTGGTGGCATACCAAAAACGGCGGGAATTTACCTGCAAG
Source organism: Agriotes lineatus (assembly GCA_940337035.1). Classification (NCBI taxonomy): domain Eukaryota; kingdom Metazoa; phylum Arthropoda; class Insecta; order Coleoptera; family Elateridae; genus Agriotes; species Agriotes lineatus. The sequence continues at coordinate 20,785 of CALNHX010001254.1, read as the reverse complement.
CAACTGACGCAAGGTTGTTGCGTCATCGTTCACCGTAACCCGCTGGGTGAATTAAGCTGACCAAATTGCGCATCGTGTACGAACATTACAAGAATCGACAGCGTCACGTAGCTCAATTCTATTACAGTAATTATCAAACGGTTGCACTTCTGTCGACACTATCAAAAATATTTGAAAAATTTATTTGCAAACAGTTGTATATATTTTTGAAAATTAACACACTTCTCAATTTGACAATACGAACTCTTACCGAACAGAGGAACAAAGATGATGGCATTAGTAGACTTCACTAACAAAATATTTAATGACATGGATAAAGGTTGCGCTGTGAGTAAATTATTTCTTGATATTACGAAGTAATTTTCTACAATTTCTCTCAACATACTAAGAGGTCTTTCAAACGTGCGTCATTTTAATTTGATTCCGCGACACCATTTTACTTAGCGAAAACAATGAGCGTCTACATTAATACAAATTTTACACACTACCTTCCGAAATGGCACTTGGACGTGTCGCTGCAGTGCTGCAGAAAAATCCGGGAGAAAACTCGAGAGCACGGAATAGCAAGCGAGATGTCGTGGAAGAGTCAGGCCTACGTATCTGGTCCCTTGTGCAGGAAAATTCATGAGTGCCGCCTGCCAAAACGAAACTCAGGTATGCACTCCTTAGGAAGTGACTTCAATCGATCGGTTCCGTAAATTAAATCCCGCAGAGCGGATTGCGAAGATATCTACGGACATTAAAACCGTCGTGGTCAAAACACGTAAAGACACTCGGCACCAACTACAAAACTTGCTTGGATGCGGAAACTGAAAGAATCTTTCGCAGAAAACTATGCGATGCCCTTTTAAAAAATGGAAAACCCCATTGCGGTAGAGAATAATGGAATGTTTGCGTTTATTGGTTAAATATGGTTAGGCTCATATACAGTGTGTCCCCGGATAGGCGAAACGACTCTTGTGAAAGGTAAAAAATTTTCGATTTAAATTTGTATTTTTTGGGGTTCAGCCCTGCTTGGTTAAAGGCAAATTTATAACATAATTTCAATTTTGAAAAATCAAGTATGCCTTGGAAATTTTCAAAAAACCCATTTTTCTGAAAGGTAAAGTGCCTTTTATGTGGCAAATACGACAAAAAGTTATTAAGAAAAGTTGTTTAGAATCAACATCTAAGCTCCTATACTAAATTTCAAAATCCTCGGCCAACTTTGATTTCTCACATTTTCTTTCAAGTTTATTTCCCAAATCAAAGAATTTTATTTTTAACAAAGTTTTTTTATTATGAAATAAAAAACTTTGTTAAAAGTATTTGTTTTTCCAATAAAAATCTTTGTTATAAGTAAAATTCTTTGATTTGGGATCTAAACATAAAATAAATTGTGAGAGGTCAAAGTTGGACGAGGATTTTGAAATTTGGTATAGGGGCCTAGATGTTGATTCTAAACAACTTTCCTTAATAACTTTTTGTCGTATTTTTCACATAAAAAGCACTTTACCTTAGAGAAAAAAAGATTTTTTGAACATTTCCAAGGCATACTTGATTTTTCAAAACCGAAATTATGTTAAAAATTCGCCTTTAACCAAGCAGGGCTGAACCCCAAAAAATGAAAATTTAAATTGAGAGTTTTTTACCTTTCACAAGAGTCGTTTCACCTATCCGGGGACACACTGTATATCAATATCGAAATGACTTTTGCGACTTTTAATGGGCTAACGAGTGTTTTGATTGGCGTCTCAAAATTATTTGCTCAACGTGTGTTCTATGGCTCATATCTTAATATTGAAGTGACCAAGGACTGTACTTATAAGGTAGCAGTGCTGCACACCTGAGAGCCTGTTTGCTTGAGTAATTTACAACATATGCTGCAGAAATACTAGGTAGCGTATTAAATTTATCTAAATTTTTTTAATATGTCGCGTCACTTAAGAACGCTTAGAAAATGGTTTAATTGTAATATGATATAGATTAATGTAAATAAAACAAGGCATCTGAATTTTTCATTCAAAAATAGTGTTGTATTTGCGAAACCACCAATATACCATATTAGTAAGTGTTATTCCGTAAATTACTCACAATGTGACTATAAAAACATAAATAAATATAAAATACCTCAGCTTAATAATTGATGAAAATTTTACTTTACAGCTGCATATGGACAAAATTAGAAATAATTTACACAAATTTGTTCGTAAGTGTTATTTGTTCAATAGTAGTTTGTATACCAAAGCACTGAAGTATAACTTTTTATCACGAATGTGGATTTAGTTGCCGAGGCCCGTAGGGCCAAGGCAAATAAACCACATGAGGGATAAAAAGGAACTTCAGTGCCGAGGTGTACACTATGTTTTATTTGAAATCGAGGAATCGTGAAATTATGACATTTTAACCAACTTTTGTAGGTTATGTTCGGTCGATTGACGTTTATCTGTCGCCTCGCCACCTACAAAAAAGTCGTAAAACAATGGATTACTTCACTGCCGATTTCTCGTATTTTAATGACGATTTCGGCGTACTTCACTGCCGATTTCAAATAATAGTAGTTTGTATACCAAAGCACTGAAGTATAACTTTTTATCACGAATGTGGATTAAGTTGCCGAGGCCCGTAGGGCCAAGGCAAATAAACCACATGAGGGATAAAGAGGAACTTCAGTGCCGAGGTGTACACTATCTTTTATTTGAAATCGAGGAATCGTGAAATTACAACATTTTAACTAACTTTTGTAGGTTATGTTCGGTCGATTGACGTTTATCTGTCGCCTCGCCACCTACAAAAAAGTCGTTAAACAATGGATTACTTCACTGCCGATTTCTCGTATTTTAATGACGATTTCGGCGTACTTCACTGCCGATTTCAAATAAAAATATTTTTCCAATTTATATATTAAATAACTTATATTTTGCCGTTGCTTAATTCAGTATTAACTACGCCATATGTATTTGGAGTGAAGCGTATAGAACAACATTGAAACCTATCACAACGCTTTAAAAACCCTAATTAGATTAACATATAATGTTCCAAAGCGAACAGCATGCAGGAGTATATTACAGTGTATTGCAATTACAACGGTATGTCACCTTTACTGTACATCAGATGGTAAATGTCTATTTAAAAGATAGAGCTTTTACTTCAATAGAAAAACCACAGTCAGGGGACAAACTATACTTCAACAGTCACAAGTTAAAAGAACACATACAGCTAATTCCGGGTTCTACGTATAGTTCGTATTTGTATTACTAATTGTATGTATGAAAGTATCATCTGTAACCTTTTTTACCAACTGGTGTAGAGGCTGAATGGATTAAACTACGGGAAACTTATGTCCAGCAGTGGACGCAGATGAGCTGATTGATGATGATGATGATGATGATGATGATGTAGAGGCTGGTGCTTTATACGCTAGCATCTGGCGGTACAGTGCTCAACTTGCCCCGGTTTCGGGTTACAAAGTTCTAGCGCTCCTTTCGAGCTTGTGTAGCCACTATTGTATTAAGTGTGTGTGCTGGTGATGTGTTGATCTTGTTACACTGTCTCTTAGGTCTGTGGTTTCGAACCGAGGGCTTGCTTAATGCAAGCCTAACGCTCTACAAACTGCACTACACGGCTTCTCTTGTATTACTAATTAACATAGTTCTATTACCTATAATGTAATTTGATGTACGCATAGACAAGTTTATTTCTTTCAAATTAATTGTTCGCTCACTACAAGATAAATTTATGGGCGAAGCCGCTATATAATAATATATTATTATTTGCAATATTCTTATATTATTTTCTAGCTGAGCACATTTGTGTATCTGAGGGAAAAGCTACCTGGTGAAATATCACATATACCCCGCATATTCAACGTACAACTATCGCGAGCGAGGCTTTTCTTTCAACCTACAACCCTACCTTCCGACTGAGCTACTGGACTTCTTTTCTCGCTGGTTTCGGGTCGTATATCAGGTTTTTCTTCAAAAAAACTCAGATAGAGAACAGAATAATTACATATAGGCCAGTAAAATTAGGTCCAAAAAAGGGGCTGCCTTCCAAAAACGGGTGGAGTTCTGGAAACTGTTTTAATCACTCAAGCAGGCCTCTCATATGAATAATCTGAGTTTGCCCCGATTTCCGAGAGGAGCTTCAGCAGTGATGTTAAAAAAACTTCCAAATTTTGGGACTTTTTTCGGTTTATCTCGAATTCCTCCGAAATTGAGCTTTTAACCGAAAAGTCCAGTAGTACCAAAAATGTAGAGCATTATATTCTGCTTCTATTGAGTAACAATACTTTAGAATTTGATCAAGTGGTCTTGTAGAAAAGCTAAGCCATTTTTTCACACTTTTCGAAAAACACTCCATTTGTCTCTATAAAATGTACAATATCTACGAATAGATCAACTTTAACGCAAAATGCTGTAGAACCAAAGTTGTAGAGCATGAAATGATGTTTTGAAAAAGTCTAAGAACGTGTCAAAAACCCCAACCAGTGCGCAGATATTAGCATTTTTCAATTTTCTGGAAATAGCATGGTTACTGAAGAACATCAATGTTTGGTTTTCCATTCACTGGTTTTTTTTCCAGTTTTTTACCAATACACAAGCCCTCACCTACAGGTTGTTATTGAGGTAATGGTTTTGAAGACAATAAAATTTGCAGATAAATGTGTTATGTAGGAAAACATCGTTTTGAGGGGTATTTGTGAAGAAATAATGTTGTGTTTTTTTATTAGGAATAAATACTTAATTATATTCAATTACATTACATTAAGTCATATTTGATTATATAAAATTTCATTAAGATTATATGATAACACAAACTACATTCACTAAGAGTAAAAAAAACTTCTTGTTGAGTTATGTACAATGTGTTTCTTTTTAATTTAGTATTATTGTTTACACGTTTGGAGGATGATGGTCCCAATAACCTAAACTTCAATTCTTCCTTATTCATCATCGTCGAGGTCTCCTCTTCCTTCTTCCATGAATTTATCATAAACTATGTCGCAGTCATCAGTACGGGGAATTGGAATTTCAGTTTGAGCATTGGTGCAGGACTGGACTTTGCATACTTTTCAAGTGGTGGTACATTTCATGCCATTTTTTCTGCAGGAACAACCTCCATAACAGCCTTTGGGACATATGCAGCATATGGTTTTCAGGAGTTCCTCGGGTGCTGCTTCTTTAGTAGTGGGAACAGGCAGGAGGCCGAGTTTTGATGTCTTCCAGCCCCATTGTAGTGGGACCAGTAGGTTGTTTTTTACGCTTGCAATGCAAATACGTCCGAAAGCTGTTGAGCAGTTGCTTCTGTAGGAGGCAAAGCGGCGAGGTTGAATGATGTATTTGTTAGAGATTTTCTAAATATTGCACAGCGTAGCACATTTAATGACTTTGTTTCATCTTCAGAATGCAGGGCTGCTATGCAATTCTGTCCCGTTTCATCAACCTCATCAGCAGTAGCATGGATTTGCTGAATATCTCTGCTGCTTTCTGCAGGCTGTTTGTCTCCAATGCCTTGAGGAATTTCAGTTTTTCTTTACCGAAAAACGATGAAGTCGTATCGCAGCCACTGAATGCATGTAGGAATAATATGTTGTCTTTAGAAACTTTCAAAATCTTTAAATTTAAGGGGCTGTAGACAACTTCGTCTTGTCTACTTTTGCCTAGCTTCAGTAGAAAGATGTTGGGGAACATTGGGTCTGAAGCAGTTAAAATCACAAGAAGGTCGGTGTCCTCTCTAACGACAACCACATAGTCAGAGTGCTGAGCACTGGCCACAATTATCGGAGTCCTCAGCCCGCTTAACGTTGAAGTGCTAAGCTTCAAATCGTGGAATCATGAGGCGCTGTTTATTTTGTTCATCCGAAACAATTCTTTTGCCATGGTTACCGACATTGCTCCATCAAACGTGAGATTCGGTGTAGTTTTTTAGTGACCCTGCGCAGCCGCTCAGCTGATTTAGTACTTTTCTCACTTGCGACATCAGGCTATCCATCAAACATGATGATTTCTTAGTTAGGGTTGGGGTTTAAACGTTAGGTTTTTTGGTACCTTCTTGGACTTTCTGAAAACATAATGCTCTACAACTTTGGTTCTACAATATTTTGTGTTAAAGTTGATCGATTCATAGATATTGTACGTTTCAAAGAGACTAAAAGGGTGTTTTTCGAAAAGTGTGAAAAATTGTCGTTCTTTGACGTAGCTTTTCTACAGGCCACTCGATCAAATTCCAAAGAATTGGTACTCAGTCGACGCAGAATTTAATGCTCTACATTTTCGGTAATAATATAGCCTTTTTTTATTAAACGCTTAGTTTTGGAGAAATTCGAGGAAAACCGGAAAAAGGTCCGAAAATGTCGAGGTTTTTTTAACATCACGGCTGAAGCTCCATTCGGAAATCGGGGCAAACTCAGATTATTCATATCAGAGCCCTATTTGAGTGATTAAAACAGTTTCCAGAACTCCACCCGTTTCTGGAAGGTAGAAATCTAATTTGCCTGGCCTAATATTAGATGGCATATATTATGCATGACTAGACATACTTACTCTGTTTAGTGATTTTTTCTACCACGTAAATAAGCAAAAGCGACCTTCATGAGAGAAATTTAAAAAACGGCGACAGAGGTCTTATAGTCACAGTTTCGAAGAAATAGATTTGACGTGATTGAATTAGAGGTTACCGCTGATGACATGAAGAGGAAAATATTTCCAGTATGCTCTCTGTAAATATATAATACTTTAGTAGTGCTATTATCTGTTTCGTATCCCTATTGCAGTAGTAACAATATGAGTGGCCTAACATAACTAATAATAATCTTTTGTTTTAAGAAAAGCTACTAGTGCGGTTCTATGAACTGCGTTAAACCATGAACGCGAACTACGTAAAACCATTTGTATATTATAAAAGTTTATTTATTTACAGTTTCTAGTTACAACTGTGAGAGGTTAAGGTTAAAGTGTATAGGAAGGAACATTTTTATTTTTATAAGTTGTTCGTTGTCCACTGGATATTATGGTAGTGCCGAGGAATAATTCTCTGGCAAAGATTTTCTACGATTATAAAATAGGTTTGGCATCTAACCAAAGTCACCATAGTTAGTGGCAGCTTTTGGCGACAGTAGTGCTTCGCCATACACAGTTATATAGTTACTACATCTGTGAATTTAATCGTGAACGCTGTATGTTAAAAAGTCTGGTGTGATACACTCACACAACTTCCTTTTACAGTGTTCTTATAATTAGTCAAAAATTTCATTTTTAACTTTTAAGCATTTGTCAAAAATTTTTACAAATTACAAATTCTACAAAAACGGTACAAAATAGAGCGTTAGTTGAAAAGACAAATTTTCTCTAAAATTTTAAGCTGAATTCAAAAATGTAATAATATACCGGATGGTCTATTTAAAATAGGAGCTAATAAAAAAAAATGGAAGAAAAAACAAAAGAAACCTACTTTAGAAGTATTCCACTGGAAAATCACTTATCTCACATCAATATACATTAAAAATGTAATAAAAATTTTAAGTTTGATAAAAATCGTTGGAGCCGTTTTTTAAAAAATCAAAAAAAAAACTGAAAAATCACAAAAGTAAACACCTACTTCCGGTTATGCGATTTTCTTCAAAAGCTTGCTGTCTCATCTACATAGTACACAAAACTTATATATGAAGTTTCAACGCCATACCTCTTTTCGTTTTTGAGATATTCTGTTAACAGACAGACAGACAGACACACAGACAGACCAATGAAAAAAAAATGTTTTTTGGAATCAGGGGACTCTAAAACGTGAAGATCTGTTGAAAACTCAATTTCGAATTTTTGGGGTGAATACAATACTTCCTTTACCGTAAAAGGAAGTAAAAATTAACCAAGACCTGAACGACCTCGAGTGGCTGTTTGTGCTGAAAATGTTAACGATACTGAAAAACTACTTATAGAAAATTGGAATGTAACTCACCGACAGATTATAACTAAGTACTATTGGATCATTCGTAGTAGATAACATTTTACAGTAACAGTCGAATATAGGGAAGCTTACCAGTCGGTGGATTCCACAATTATCAACCGATGAACAAAAGCAAGCACGGATAGTCTGAGTCTGGTGCAGATTTTTGCTAGAAAAGTACTTGAAAGTAAGGGTGATCAACATTGTTACAAGTGATGAGTCTGGAATCTATAATTATGACCTCGAAAGTAAACGACAATAAAGTGCAATGCAACTCCACATCTAGAGTCCAACTGGTAACTCACCTTCCATACAGTACAGATCTCACCCCTAGAGATTTCTTTTTGACATAAACAGATATGATGTAACGTCAACAGAATTACTAAAAGCTATAGTAAACTCACTGTTAACGAATATTTTACTATAGCAGTTTATCCTTACTTTCAGTAATAAGAAGGCTAATATTTGACGAAATTACAAAAAGATGAAACAGGATTAAAAAAATCGAAGAAGGTGACAAGGAATGATGCTCAGAAAGTGGTTACCCTCTATTAAGGTTATAAATCGAAGCAGTTTATTTGTCTAGATGCTAAAACACAATTTCGAAAATGTAAATTAGGAATACTATATTTACCTAGAGTGTTATTACAGCGTACATGCATCAAACAAGTAGAGACTCTCATGCCAAATGTTGAAACCTGTCTAGAGTGCCTGGGACAGTAATACGGGGGGTATTTCTAAGCTTCACTATCAGATGGCAGCACAAAGATAATCGTTCTTAATATTTTCGTTATTTAATATTTTTAATATGCAGAGTGGCGAAATACCCAAATAAGAATATGAATTAGGCAGCACAAAGTTCTACCAATGAAAGCCAGTATATACAGGAGAGTGGGGCCTCGTCCGCCATGTTTGTTCCTCTGTCATATGCGTCACTTTGAGGTTTGTAACAGAATTCCGTCAATGTGATATTTATTGACAATCCGAAATTTTACTTAAAATTGGCAAGACTGTAAGTCTATGTCAAATTCGAGGTTAGCAGGTTAGGTTTTGTTTGTTATTTGACACAGACTGACGCAAAACATCACCCGCTAACCTCTAATTTGACATAGACTTACAGTCTTGCCAATTTCAAGTAAAATTTTAGACATAACTCAATCAGTTATTGCTGATGGGAATAAACATGGAGGCGATGGCGGCATTTTCACGGAGCAAAGAATGGCGGTACTCTCCTATATACACTGGCTCTGCTACCAATCAGAGCCAGTTACTGGCTCTGCTACCAAGCACGATGTGATCAAGTAGTGGCGTCATTTGTTAGTACTATCGGAAAGTACCCCCCGGAGCCGTTCAAGGTAATCCAAATCGGAATTTTGACATCAAAGGAACAGACAGTGAGTGTCTCTACTTGTTTGATTTATGTACGCTGGTCATTATATGCATAATTTTTATTAGATGTATTAAGTATTTACTTAATGTCTTACTATTTATAAAAGAATGCAATAAATGATGGCCGGAGATACGTACTGACAACAATAAATTACCAGGATGACCAGCACTCATGTTGCAGTTGCATTCGGCTTATGTGTAAAGACCGTGTAATTCGGCTAACGCGTTAAAAAGTACTTTTTGAAATTGCACTTGAAAATTAATACGAATGCAAGCAAATGACAGCTGTACAAACGAACACTTTTAAAAAAAAACAGATTATTTCGAGTATATAAATGTTTTCCAGTTACATTAGCACCAAAATAGAAACACGAGTTTCATTAACCTAAACAACGCAATTCGAGAAAATAGTTGATTCATCAAATTAAATTAAAGCTTCATTGGTTTAAACCACAAATGGAGATGCATACCCTGGAGGCTACTCAGTAAATGGAGGGCAATTTTACGATGAGTTTCTCAATATCCAGCTAAGTGCTGTTTAGGTAATAGCTGACCTTTCTCATGGATGCAGAAGTTTTAGTTAGAAAACCGCCGGTTTTACAAGTTTGTTGAATAAGCAATGCACCTTTTCGCTTACTTTCACGGCGCAGTCTTGGAGCTTTTGACACACTTAGGCAGCGCTATGTAGTAGAATGTTCATTCAGTTATTATTCACAAAGACGCTCAGTGTATACTATTTACAGGTTATAATAATATTGCAAGGTTTATTTTTAGATTAAGATTATGTAAGCGTCCTTGTAAAATTTCACGTAAAAATACCGGCTACCTACATGTGATGTTTTGAGTGTTAATAAATGTTAAATTAACTAAAAATTCTAAAAGGGTACAGATTTATCAGCTTCTATGATGCTGTTAATAGTTAGCTTCTTAGCGTATATATGTAATGATATACATTTCTAAGCAAAGTAAATAATAATAGCTTCCCTTGGCAATATGCGAGGTGCAAACTAAGCTACGTAAGTTTATAAACACAGTTTTCCTTTCTATCTGCTTTCACCTGTAGTGTTACGGCATGCGCTTTTAAGCAAAATAAAAGGGAAATATTTCCTACCCTTGCCGTAATAATATATTTGCCATGCAGAACACACACAGTTGTTATGTGCTTAAGAGATTTTCTTGTGGTTATAAGCAGAGGCAGCGGATTAGTTATTTCGAGATTACAACACCCTCGAGTAAGGAACTATGGCAAAAGAAAACATACAAGCGATAATAATCTTTAATAGAATCAAAATAATTACTGTTTATACTAGCAATTATTTCCTGTTGCTGTTGTTTAGAATACTAGATTTAATTATTGATGACATTTTTAAATATTGAATATATACTAATTCAAGTCAATTTAACCACATCCAATTATTGATTAGCTATAAATTAAGTTATGCTGTCCGTATACGTATATTGAAGTTTTTTCCCAAAAAAGTTCGTTTTGCAAATTCAGATTCTATCGTTTAAATGGCTAGCTAAATCAGTTAATTACGTGAACGTAAACAACTCAAGGCGTTATCAATTCAATTACTTCATTAATTAATTGTTTACGGAAGGATTCCTTCGACACTTGATTATGTGATCGTTTCCTTGAGTAACGTCCCTTTGAATGTCATCCTGATGTTATTACAAATACACAGTCCACTGAAGCACAGCTGTGAAAATGAGAATTTAAATCCAATAGCTTTCATGCTTAGTTGAGCATATTACAGTGTCCCTTTCATTGAAGTAGCAAAGATTAATTTTCTCTTTCTTTATATTGAAATTTTATGCCATAATGTTTGTATTGACAAAGACGTTCTGATAAATAAAAATCTAGGGCATCCTCTTTGCAATAGGAACTTGTCGCAAAAACCTTTGTTTGATTAATATTCGCAACTTCTTCGAGCCTGCTTAGAAGCTAGATCTACTTGTTCATTACCCTGTATTCCTGAGTGACCTTTGGCCCAAATAAGGACAACCCGACAACCTTTTCTTCATAGTTGATATAAAGAATTTTTTATTTTACATATTATCCAGCTATTAATATATTTTAAATGTTGATTATCGATACTTTGCAGTACAGATTTTGAATCAGATATTACCGCCACTTCGCGAACATCGTTATCCGCTCTCCATCATAGACTTTTCTCTATTGCTACTGCTTGAGCTGTGTAGTTTTATAATTTGATTTTAATGATGTAAGTATTGCGCTGAGGACAAGAATTTAATATAATCAAGGTGTCAATCAGTCAACAAGTTATATAACCTTACTGCAAAATATTTGACAGCAGTTTATCTACCAACACGGTTCAATCTAGTAACAATACTTGTTGTTAACGGCTTCCCTAGATTGCATTTCCATATAAAAAAATATTGTAGTACCATCGGGAACATAGCAAAATGAACGACTCCACACATTTTAGGGGATATTTTAATGTTGTGATACTGACTTTATTTATATTTACAAGCCATTCACGATCTTTTTGGGTCAGGTGAGGCTATGACCATCTAGTAATTTTGTTGGCAGTACCTCTGTGGCACCTAAACTTCCTAATGGAAATTGAAACTTTTTGCGTTAGGTTAGGTCGTTTTCAGTTTAAGGTTATATATTCTGCATAGATACATTGTTGCCAGATCTCTGTTTAAATTAAGGATAACAAATTGAAATGATTTGACAATTGACGACAGAAACGAAAATGAGAACTAATGCATAAGAAAAATATTCACTATGAATGTTTATTGCAGTTTGGATAAGAATTGTGTACAGGATATGAATATGCCACTTTATTTTACATGCTTGCTTGCTGGTGTGGAAGGATAAAGACGTCACAAACTGATGCCAAATAAATGTAGTAGAGCAATTGAGCAATATTGGTCTTATAGAAATTAGCATGTAAAAAATGTTAATATCTTGTCAAAGGGATGGCTGACTGATTTTACTTCATGTTGATTTTTACATCTGCCACATAAATTTTCAACCCTAAAATAGTAGTAAGTAGGTAGGTAGTAAATTATTAAACATTCCGCTGGATTGGTTTTTCTTTTAAAATTTCATTTTTAACGTACAGCAAATATATTCTCTAGTCTCCACATCAACTCGTGTATTTTTAAATCTGATCTGTCCTTTTTAAATAGGAAGTAGCATCGTTTAATGGACATTTTTTGTTGTAATAAAATTATTTTGGGCATTTTGAATTTTCCTTTGAAGGAAATTAAAATTATTTTATCCCGCTGCTGATCATTTAAGTCAGTGATACAGCCTTAGTAACAAAACGTGTAAGTCGGTGACTATATTTGTTTGCTGCCTTTTCTTGACAACGGAACTTAATATTATTATTAAGTTCCTAGGATAATAAAATTAGCAAAGCAAGATGCAGATTTAGACGTTTTGTTTATAAATTGCAAGTGTTTATGTGACATGTCACACTCACAGGTAACACGACACACGAAAATTAATCCTGGTGACAGCTGACAAACCAAACGATTTTTTTTAAATCTAGGAAAATTTCGATAAGCAGCGGGAAAAATATAATAAGATAACTCGGAATGTATCGCCTATTAACATTTTCGGCAGGCAACAAGCCGCGACTTCGTCTTGGCTTTTACTTGCCTACCTCAAATGTTAATAGGTCCTTACATTCCTTGTTACTTAAATAGCTATTATCTACTCCGGTGGGATAAGTAACTCATTACGTCACTCATTTGACACTATTTCAGTTAGGTAATGAAGCTCATTACACCATTCAGTTATATAATGGTTTCATTACGCAACTGAGTTGTGTAATGACTTTATTACCTAATTGAAATAGTGTCAAATGAATGACATAATGACATTTGCCTACTAAAATATTTTTGAAAATGACAGATCTGACATTTCTCTTAATGCACTTTTCTCAATTTTAGGCAGTCGTAGATAAAATTTTGTACAATACATGTGTGATAATACGCACTCGTTTGTAACTTACACACACGTATATTAATGATGCTGTTATCCCACTTGTATAGTAAATAACTATTACACACTTGATAAATCACTTATTTTCTTACAAATTTTAAAATAATAAACCTGGCAATGTGGTGGCAAGAAAATGTCGAACAGACACTGACAGAACAAAAAAGTTGCATTCGCTACATCATCGAATCGGTTAGCCCAACATGAAAAGAAAAAATCATAGCCAACTCTGTCCCAAAAGGGTCGTGAACGGATTATAGGTAAGAACTGATACTCGCAAAGGATAGTAATAAATGAGTTTGTAGGAAACATCTAACCTTTCAAATTGAAAAACGGTTATCTCTTTTAATTATTCTGGTCGTCACTTTTCTATGCTACCGCTTATACCCAAGATCTAGTGAAATTCACCGCACCGCATTGTAGAAGAGTAAACGCATAACTTTTAACTGATATAGCGAAAAACAAATACATCGCTAGAATTCCTCCTTAAAAATATTCTATCAAAGAAAATAAATAAACTGCTCAACTACAGGTCTAAAGAGTAGCTTCAGAATGTGTAGTTCAAAACGTGACCACCGAAGTTCTGTAGATGGCGCCAAGTGGACAAGCCGCCGCTGTGCTACAATGCTTGGAAATTTTGCAAAGTGGAAAATAGCCACCTTTCGCCAAAACCAAATAGCGCATGAAGGTGCTCGGGACCTTAGCAACAACTTTGCCCCCTTTCAAAATTTCGATATCTGTAGCCGTTCGAAAGTTACAGGCGATCCAGACAGACAGACGGACAGACGGACAGACGGACGGACGGACGGACGGACAAAACGTTCGCATAAGTACGCTGAAGCTACTAATAATCAGCTTATAGGCAGAAGGAAAATAAGAATAATTGAGATTTATATAAAATGTATTGATTCTGTTCGCATTCTTTAGGAAAGTCCTTCCATCGACACTAGTATTCTTCCCTCGTATGATTCTATAGATCTATCACTATTTTCAAATAAAGCGATTCAATACAGGTTTATTAATAAAATTTACTTTTTTACTTAATCCTTCCTCTTCATACCCATTGGGTGTCGAGGTATTAATCAAATTATAAAGGTTAAAAGTGTCAGTTAGTCCCCTGGAAAGTACTCGCCTTGGCTTCCCTCGCACTTTTTGAAACGTTGATGCTACTTCTAAAAACAATTATACAGATCCCCATTCTCGGGTGCAATACATTGCTATGTCGTGGAATGTTTGATTTTGCGGGAAAGCATAAGTCAGAGGGTGCCAAATCTGGAGAATATGCCGGTTGAGAACACACGGCAATATTTACTAAAAAAAAACAAACTATTGGATTAAAAGCGATTTATGACAAGGGGCGTTATCGTGGTGTAGCACAATATTATTTCATTTTGCAAACGTGCCTAGTACTAGCTTCTAGTATTTAGAGTTTACAGTAGAACGACTAGCTACCAACTACGATTGAATAATTCTTTTAAAATCGGAAAAAACTCTCAATATCACTTTGATGTCGGATTTCAGCTGGCGTGATGGTTTCGAGCGAGGTCAGTTAGTTGAGAGTGAGTTGACCCAAGATCCATTCCTTGTTACAACACTCTCAAAAAGATAAGATATGAAGGAAATGGACATTGCTTTTAATCGGGCTATAAAATGTGAGGAAAGAATTTGAGATTTACTTGCTTGATGTTTAAACATTTAGTTAAAATTTACGGGCCGAACGAGATGTAGAGATCATTAACTACTTCCTGAATGGCCAATCTCCTGTTTGAACGAACCATTTCGTTTATGTTTTCAATTTTTTCTCTCCGCCAGTTGATTTACATTTTTTTCAAGATTAACTAAACCATTTCTACCCAGCTTTGAGAGTTACCAAAACATCTCCACAGGCTAATGTCCACACTTGATGAGTTTCTTGTAAACCTTTTTCAAATTTGAAAAAGTATTTAATATTCGAACGTTGTTAGTGTTTAACTGTTACGACAAAGTTCAAACTATAATACAAGCACCAAAAACACATAAATGTCCCACTTTTTAGTTTAATGATATAAAGTTGCTAGATCCTGTTTGTTAAGAATAAATTATTCCTTCTATATTTACAACTCTGGATGCATTTACCTTATTATCTGATCGTAGCACGTAGACAGCAATGTAGGGAAATTATTGTAGATACAACGTAGCTTTCTACGATTGAAATCTGCACTGGTGTTGTTTAATATCAGTATTTTGGATATCTTTAAATTGATATAATTGGCATTCCTAAGTATTTCCTTCTACTGTTTCAGTATTACTGGAAATGTTAAAATAGCTTTTATCTATTATGTACATAATTTTTAACACTCTCAAACGGGCCTTGGTGTCTTATTTGCCTGTTACGCTTCTTTTCACATTGATAGATATAATAGAAGTTGTTTTGTCTATGTTCATTCTTGTAAACTAAATTTAAGTAATGTATTCTCCCATAACCGAAAGTATGAGTCCGTTTTTGTAGGTACATAGACAAAATATTGAGTGTGGCGAAATAAAATGAAACGTTCGGGCCTGCAGCGTAGTACGAAGAGAATTTCAATCAAGCCAAGTGCAAGAAAAATCGATTATTAATTTGCGACCTTTCCCGAGTGTACAGATACCCACTTACTAGAGTGTGTGCAGACGGCGATGTAAATTTCGCCTCACCAAGAGCAAATTAGGTAGAAGCGGTTAGTAGCCTGTTCCCAATAAGAGCTGCATATAAGTTAACAGTGCAGTAAACGAACTTTGTAATTCCGCAAACGTGTTTTTTGTTATACCGGTGAGTACACAATTCTGTGCTGTATTTTAGGGGTAAATTTAAGGCGTCCATTTGAAAACGCCAATTTACAACCCATCGAAAGCTGCCTTTGTCACAAGTTGTGACGTTAGTCAGACAAGGGTTTCCGGTATCATGCGTTGTACCATCCAGAGCAGTGACGCAATCTAAATTGTGCTGAATCAAAGGGTATGCAACATTCAATTCCAAGTAAAATGTTTTTGGGTCAACGTGATAAAGCTACGTTCAAATGCTAGACGGTTTTGCAAACGTGAAAAGAAAGTATTCCGTCAGCGAATAATATGTGTGTAGCCCGCGCTCGAATTTAAACAGGGCCGGACTTAAATACTAGGTAGCGGGTAGATACTATTCTACGATCCCGGTGGAATATAGATCTACTTCAGGGAAGCGACCCTGCCTACGCGAGTCTTGATCAGCCCATACCTCTTACCTGTGGGGGATCAAGTCCTAACCCTCAATTCCTGTCTCCACAACATCTATCCTTACCTTATCCCTTCCCCCTCCAGAAGGCAACGGGAAACCACTGGAGTTAAACTTCCCTAGTAAAATCATGATTATGGCTGATAAATACAACGGCCCCGAGTACGGGCGCTCCTTAAATGGGGCAGGGGTGCTAAGAATCGCCCGATCAGCTAATATCAAGAATAGAACATCGGAAGTAATAGAAATCGGAACATGGAATATTAATAGTATGTACCAACCAGGAAAAATTCACAATACCATAAAGGAAATGACACGGATGCGACTAAGCATCTTAGGAATAAGTGAAATGAGATGGCCTAGTTCAGGAAAAATGACAATCGATAACCACATTGTATATTACGTAGGAGAAGATAGTCCAAACCACAGAAATGGAGTGGCAATTATAGTAGCGCCAGATGCTGCCAGAGCCGTTAAAAATGTAATCCCATACTCAGACAGAATCATTATGGTACAATTTCAAACTACAACAATAAAGTTGAACGTCATTCAAGTATATGCCCCAACTCAAGACTATGATGAAGAACATGTCGAGAGGTTTTACAATGACTTAGAACAAGTGTTAGTGTCAACAAAGAATCAAGACGTAACTATAATAATGGGGGACCTGAATGCGAAAATAGGTCAAGGAAAACAAGAAGAAAGTGTAGGAGACTATGGCCTGGGCACAAGGAACGATAGAGGCGATAGATTAATCAGATTTTGTACGGAAAGAAATATGGTAATCACCAACACATTTTTCAAACTACCAAAACGTCGCTTATATACGTGGAAATCACCAGCAGATTCACCTGATAGGGTTATTCGCAACCAAATAGACTACATCTGCATTAACAAGAGATACAAGAACTCTGTACTATCAGTAAAAACTTACCCAGGAGCCGATGTACCTACGGATCATAGTCTTCTAGTAGGAAAGATAAGGGTACGTCTCAAAAAGATTGTTAAACATCAAAATACAAGAACAACACTAGATAGAAACAAACTACATAATGAAGCCACTCAACAAGAGATAACGCAGTTACTAGAAGAGAAAATAATACCGACAACAGATGATCAAACAAGCGTTGAGGACAAATGGAACAGACTTAAAAACATTCTAAGAGGAGTGCAGAAGACAAAACTAGAAGAAACAAAAAAACAAAAAAAGGATGGATGGATGACTGACGATATCTTAAGTCTAATGGACGAAAGAAGGAAATCTAAGAACAAAAACGATAATAAATACAAAACAATCCACGCCGTAATAAGACGGAAAATAAGACAAGCAAAATCAGAATGGCACACTCGAGAATGTACTGAGATAGAAAATTATGAGAAAAAGCATGATCTATTTCATTTACACAAGAAGTTGAAAGAAGTTACTAACACCGGAAGACGATACACACTCAGAAACCTAGAAGACGATAATGGAAAAACAATCATAGACACCAGACAACAACTAGAAATGTGGAAAAAGTATATTTCAGAATTGTTTGAGGATAAGCGGCATAAATATGAACCAACGTGTGACATATCAGGCCCATCGATTACAAACGAAGAAGTAGCACGAGCAGTACGACTATCAAAAAATGGAAAAGCGACTGGCCCTGATGGCGTGAGCAACGAGATCATAAAACTGTTGGGTGAAAACGGCATCGAAGTCCTGACAAATCTCTTTAATACTGTCTACGAAACGGGAGTAATACCAACTGAGTGGTTGAAATCAACATTTACTGCCATTCCAAAAAAGACTAGAGCCAAAAAATGTAGTGACTACAGAACCATAAGTTTAATGAGCAATGTTCTGAAAATATTTCTAAGAGTAATACATGGCAGAATATATAAAAAAATCGACGATAAAATCAGCAACAATCAGTTTGGCTTTCGTAACGGCCTGGGCACAAGGGACGCTTTGTTCGGAGTTCAAGTCCTGATTCAGAGATGCCGTGACGTCAATTACAATGTATATTTATGTTCTATTGACTTCGAAAAAGCGTTCGATAAAGTACTGCACGACAAAATGATGACGGTTCTAGAAACAGCGGGCATCGATGGCAAAGATAAACGGATAATTGCCAATTTATACTGGCACCAAACAGCAAGAGTTAGATGGGAGCAACAATTGTCAGAAGAAATAAATATTAAGAAAGGGGTAAGACAAGGCTGCATTTTATCTCCACTGCTTTTCAATTTATATTCGGAAGAGATATTCAAGGAAGCTCTCATAGATGCAACAGAAGGTATTATCATTAATGGTATGCCTCTAAACAATATCCGTTATGCTGACGACACGTTAGTCATGGCCAACTCCAATGAAGATCTCCAGATTTTGATGGATCGAATAAATAATGCATGCGAAATATATGGCCTAAAACTAAATACTACGAAAACCAAGTATATGATTATCAGCAAACAGAATGATGTGCAGGACAATGGCATCGTATGTAACAACAACGCTCTGGAGAGAGTAGATAAGCTCACATATCTGGGCAGTAATATTAACGAAAACTGGGACCCAGCGAATGAAATCAAAATCCGAATAGAACAGGCACGAGCAGCCTTTATAAGAATAAAAGGCATTTTAACTAGCCATGACCTAACCATGAGTCTCCGAATAAGAATGGTACGCTGCTATGTATTTCCAGTTCTACTGTATGGTGTGGAGGCATGGACACTCACAGAGACATTGCTTAAACGACTAGAAGCATTCGAGATGTGGGTCTACAGAAGAATACTAAAAATCAGTTGGATGGACAGGGTCAGCAATAACGATGTTCTTAACAGAATTAATAAAGAACTGGAAATTGTTAAAACTATAAAGCGGCGAAAGCTGGAATATTTTGGCCACATAATGAGACACCCCGAAAAATATGAAATCTTACACTTAATCATACAAGGAAAAATCCCTAGCAAACGTGGCCCGGGAAGGAGAAGAACATCCTGGTTAAAGAACCTACGGCAGTGGTTTGGAAAAACCACAACCCAGTTATTCCGAGCAGCTGTTAATAAGACCATGATAGTAAATATGATAGCCGGCATGATAACCAACGATCGATAGCGGTCACGGTACTTTAAGAAGAAGGACTTAAATAATCTCTCAGCTTCAGGCAATTCTGAAATTGCTTTTTTATTAAAGACATGCCTAGCGACATTTGCTTTTTAAGACTATTATATCAAGGTTATTATTGATGATATTTTACGTTGTCATGTATGTTGGCAACATGCCAGCAATATCCCCAAGCTCATCGCACGTGGGTTGGTCGAAGATTTAATTTGAGTTTATTTTGTTTGCTTTGTGTTTAGATGTATTTTATTTGTATTTTCATGTTTCCTTTGTATTTCCTATATGTTATATGTGTGTTTTGCATTGAGTAGGTTGATGTAAATAAATTGGCTTTTTTGTGGATTATGTAAGTCAGTTGGAGCCCTAGACAAAAGTACAGGGGAAACAGATTCCTGTTATGGCAAATGATCCATTGTTGGTACCTCATATTACACTTCCTATATAAATAATATAAAGAAATACTCCTGGATATCCAGCTAATGTCAGCATAATTAAGTAATACATACGTTATTATAATAAATACTATTGGTATTATCCCCAATTATTGATTAGACCCTTTTACACGACAACCCCATTTGTTTAAAGTGACGGGAAAAATTAAAATATCAAATATTTCTCTTGTAATACATTTAAATGTTAATAAAATATGTTAATTGGAGCGTTTTCTTCTGCTAAGTCTAAGTAAAAATGCAGCGCTGAAGCTGCTAAAGAAAAACAAAGAAATGGAATTTTAGGAGGGTTTTGAAGAAGAAAAATAAGGTTTGTTGTTTACATAACTAAACAACTCTTGTTCATAAATATTTCCGGTAATTATTAATAGCTGGTTAGATGTGTAACTCGTTTTCTTACACTGCATTTTGTGTTTGCCTACCAGCACTAACCTCATATTCAATATGAAAAAATACAAGTTAAATGGCAGACGATAACTATGTACTCCCCGTTATATCTCCATTACAAGTGACATCTGTGTAATTTTTTTTTCATAATATACATCAGCTTATTTTCAATGTTTATTGTTTAAGCATACATTAGTGTATTTTGCTTTAAGGATATGAATTGTAACATGTGACTATATGTTAACCACATACGTGTGTATTGACGTTTGACAAGCTATTGTATTCTAATTCGAAGTGGTTACCGTTCACTACAGTGCACATTATGC